>MAPW01000105.1:0-119518 GCA_001689995.1 Tilletia indica
TCGTATTTCTGATCATGTGCTACTCCTCTCTACAGGTGGACCCGTCGACCCTCCTGAGCTCGAGATTGATCCTCGCTCAGGAATGAAGAACTACATCGCCAACGAGAGTAACGTACCTGGCAGCCCTCACCAATCACGCTCTCACTGTATGCTCTTTTCACTAACGTGCTTCCCTTCTCATCAGTTGAATCGACAGGTGGAAACTGGGGCACTCTCTCCGCCCTCGTCCGTCGCACCCTCACCAAATGCATCGAAATGGGCCGCAGAGCACGCCAATCAGGCCGCGCAGAAGACCTCCACACGAAGCATACCGCCTCCTAGGCCAAGCTCTGCACACACTCGAGGACTTGCCTGCTCATTCCAACTGGTGCGAGTTAGCGCTCCTCAAGTTGAGTTTCAGAGACGTGTTCCCTCATGTGGGGGACAATGTCAGGATTCAGTCGCCCGATGGACAGAGGGTGCCTCCGCTTGTTACAGGTACGTTTGGCAGTGCTGATGTGTGAGTTTTTGCTTATTCCTTATTTTGTTTTGCATACGACTGACGGGATTGTCCGCCCTCTCTCTCGCGCGCACGCGCGTGCAGCATGCACTCCCTTCTCGGCGAAGCCCAAGATCACCTCAGTGAAGCATCCGTCTCGGACCTCTCCAAGGCCGTCGAAGGCGCCCGCTCTCAACAGGGTGGAAGGTCGCGAGATCGGAGGGGAGGCGGTGGAAACGCGCTCGGGAACCTCATGGGCCTGCTCAACAAGGTGCCTGTGGACCCGATGGCTCGGTCAGTCGCGACATTGAGGATCAGCCGGGCGCCCGCTGCGGGTGGTGTGGACAAATGAGTCCTGAGGAAATGTACCAGGTTGGTTGTTTTCGACGCGTTTTCAATGGAAGTAGGAGCTATGCTGACTCTTGACGCGCTTTTATAGAACCTCTGGCGTATCCTCTCCTTCCGTGACCGCATCATGAAGGGCATCGAACAGACGATCGAGAAGATCCCAGAGGCTGGGAGGGTTGCTTGAGTCAATCAGCAATGCGATCAGCGTGTTCATTTTCACCACGCTCAAGCCGTACCTCAACCGCTCGTCACCCAGGCCATGGGCGGCCTTCAGACGGGCTCGGCCAGGTCATCAAGCAGGAAGGTAAGCATTTACTCGTGGATATTCCTGTCTTCGCCGTTGCTCAGCTAATGCTGACTCCTTTCCTCTCCTGTTTACAGACCAATCTGAAGTCTTCAACGACCCAACCGCGTCGGACCCTACGCACAGTATGCTCTCCAAGGACCACTTTGCCAAGATTCTGAACGAAGTCGCGGGCAACATTGCCAAGATCATCGTCAAGCACACCGTCACAACGTGGTGAAGGCG
Organism: Tilletia indica; assembly: GCA_001689995.1. Classification (NCBI taxonomy): domain Eukaryota; kingdom Fungi; phylum Basidiomycota; class Exobasidiomycetes; order Tilletiales; family Tilletiaceae; genus Tilletia; species Tilletia indica. The sequence continues at coordinate 1,356 of MAPW01000105.1, forward strand.
TGGGATGATCAGGGTATGAGTGTGGATCAGATTGTGGATGAGAGTCTGGCGTGCATGTTTCACGTGAGTTTCTCCTTTCTTTCGTTCCCCTATGATCGAAAGAGCCGGAGAGAACTGATTATTACTGATCGAAATTTTGATAAAACTCTAGTGGGGAACGCTCAGATGGAAGGGGTGCTGCTCTGCCAAATCGTACGGCGGCGACAAAGACGGGTCGACGTGACCGTCTCCTACGGGACAGGGTGAGTCAACACAGCATTGCATGGATGAATGCGTAGATACAGATCGAGAGATTACTGACATGCGACCTTGTCCATTGGTGCTTATCAGAGTCCTCGTCCAACGGATGGGGTATCGTCGTTCTCGGTCCAACGATTCGCATTCACCCTCACGCCGACCGAAGAAGGAGAGAAGAGGCCTGAGCGAGTTGTCCATTCGGTACTGGGACGGGCCGGTTGTGCTGGATGAGCATGTACATGCGCGTCCTGGCTGACGAGCACCTGGAACCCTCCCCCGGCCCACACACACCGGGCCCCGTCCGAGCGGCAGCAGTGGCCCCGCGACCCGGAAACTCGAACTCTCCCAGCCCCTTTCCGCCGCTCCCTCAGCGCGCCTCAGCCATCGGCACCCACGCTCTCCGTCGTCACGCTTCTGACCGAGAACATGCCCAGGTACGCACGCTTCCAACCATTCTCGCGTCTTCGATAGCAGCACGCACACCGACCGCTTTGCTCACAGCTCCTCTTCTCTTCTCTTCTTCGTCGAAATGAGCTCGACCTCGCAGCTCTTCCGGTGGGCTTCCCGCGCACGGCCCGTGCTCAACAGTACTGGACTCATCGTTCCCGCTGCACGACCATCATCCTCAAGACTGCCCTGCTCCTCGGCCCAATGCCTCCGTCGGACATACGCCTCAGCGACCTCTCAGCCTCCCTCTCCACCAGGTACGGCCCCAGCCCCACCGCAGCTCTTCGGTCGAGATGCGAACACGCCCTCAGCCCCTTCATAGCAGCCATCTACCGCCGACACGCAAGACTTCAGTCCACCCCAAACGGGTCATCATCAACAGATCCCCGTCCGAACCCCTTCGCACCCCTCACGCCAGCATCAAACGACCCTCGCTTTCTCACCGCGTCCAGGTCGCTCTCTTCTCACGCAGGCACAGTCTGGTCCATCAGTCCTTCGCCTCTCGGTACCAAACTCGCCATCGGCTGCGAAGATGGCCGGGTACGGCCGATCGACATCGCCCAGGGCCGTTTCGAGCATCTCGACCAGTCAAGTCCGCTAGCCCGCAGAAGAAGACCGGACGGATCCTTCCCTGGCATCGCCCACACCCTCGACAGAGCGAAAGGAAGAATCATGTGTCTGGTATGGGTCCCCACAACGCTCCAACGTCGGCGGAACTCAAGTGTCAGTCAACAAGCAGAAGGGCACCGAATCAGACTCTTCGGATGATGACTCCGATGACGATGGAGATGACAGTGGGGAGGTCGCAGGCTGGACAGAGTCCTTCCTCCTAGGCGGCACATCAGCCTCACACGCCGTCCTATGGGAAGTCTCAACCGGTCAAACCCTGGCCCGTCTCCAAACCCGACCGCTCGAACCCGCTCCCACATCGATGGACCCACCGTCGTCTGGTCATGCGCCGTCCTTCCCGACGGAACGACAGTCCTAGGCGATTCCACAGGCAGAGTCACCTTCTACGATGGACGGACGCGCGTACCCATCCCAGGAGTCGCTTTCGCTTCCCACGGACAAGTCGTGCCCACGGCGGCGACGGCGTCCTCGAAGTCGGAGGAGGTGAAGGAGGATGCGAATCGGTTTGAAGTTCGATTGAACTTCCGGTATGCTTCGATCTTGCTTCTCGATACGGTTGAGCCTGCTGTTGTGGATCAGGAGGAGGGCGAGGGTGGGCCTGAGTTGGTTGTTGTTGAGAGACCGTTCTTTGATTTGGTAGCGCAGATGGCTCCTGCTTATAATCGGGGGGCGAGGTATGGGTCTTGATCTATGCAGCAATGAATCCTAGACATATACAAGTTTTATGGCCTCGATGTCTTGCCTGCTCCACCCGTGATCTGGAGCGCGCAGCAAGGTGTGAGAGGGAGGAGAGAGTACGAGTAAGAAGGGTGGTAGTGAGTGATCAGAGAGTAGCCAATGCCAGGTACTTCTAGGACAAGGAGAAGGGAGGAGAAAAAAATGGCAAAAAAAAGGGAGCCAAGGAACAGGAAGGCATGCAGCTAGAACAAGCGACCACTAGCGACACTGATTTCAAGTCAGATTACCTAGCGCCTACTCGAACAGGTACCACCTGTGTTGGCTTTTCCTTGAAATACTTCCCTGTGTTGTCTATATGAAGGGCTCCCAACGGTCGGATAATGATCAAGGGATGATCGAGAGCCCAACGGCGAGTCCACTTCCAACGCACCGACGTCACCCTTTTGGACAAGATCACGTGCTGCCCAGGAACCAACCGAGAGAGAGCTGACATGGCCGCAAGAGTGGATGATGATCTTGCACCACGACCACTACTTGCACCTTCCTCTCCTCTGCTTTCACTACCTGTCTAGTGGTGGAGTGTGCAGCTTCCGGTCGCTTCTCACGCTCTCAGTTGATCCTAGCGACGTGAATGCTTTACTCACTCACTCACTCACTTGCTAACTTACTTACTTCCACCTTTCTGCTCTAGTCTCCCATCTTCTCGTTCCTTGATAGCAGCGCGCGCACACCGTTTTGCTCACAGCTTCTCTTCTTTTCGAGCTCTTCCGTTGGGCTTCCCGCTCACGGCCCGTGCTCAACAGTACTGGAATCATCGTTCCTGCTGTGCGACCATCACCCTCAAGACTGCCGTGCTCCTCGGCCGAATGCCTCCGTCGGACATACGCCTCAGCGACATTCCCGCCCTTCCACAAGGAGCAGCGACCAATTCACGATGTGAGTATATGCTCTTGTCTGCTATCAATGAATCCCTTTCCTGCTCACGTCTGACTCTTGTGGTATTCTACGGACAGGTTTACGCTCAAGTGAAACAGCTTTTCAAGCCATGCAACCGCCCTTCTGGAAGAGCTCAAGCAATTCCTTCCTGACACCAGCGGCAACGTACACCGACCTCCTCCTTCCCGAAGCTGGCGGCAGTGCAGACGGTCACAGGACTTCCGCCTCAATGGGCCAGACCCACGATGCTGCCAGTCTCATTTCGGGGGGAGCAGCTACAAGTCATCGTAAATCCACAGAGGAAGCCATGATGGGTGGTCGTGGTGCTTCAGGCACCAGGAGCTCAAGAAGCGGTAGTACTTCACGGGACCAAGAAACGCTTCGCGGCGAACCCGGCGGTAGCTTCATTCGGCTCCAGCCGCAGCATCGCAGCACCTCCCGCTGCTCCTGTGGCTACAGCGAGCTCAAGCTCATTGAAGTCCAAGAAGAGCAAACTGCCTCTCAAGAGCAGTCATTCGACTGCTGTCACATCTTCGGGCATCAAGACATCGTCGCAAAGTACCCATCCCGCCTGCCCGACGAACGCCGCTCAGATCCCTTCAGAAGGACGAGCACAAGATGGAGTTACGGACGTAGTACGAATCCCGTTCGAGGGTGGACATGAGACTCGCGGCAAAGCCGAAGTCCTGTCGATGGCGGAGCGGGCGGTAATAAATCGGACTCGAGCAACTGGCAGACGTGTACCGTCCTATTCCCGGCTCCCAATCGTGCGCAGGTCGGGAGATCCCACAGTCCAGAAGCAGCGATCCGACCGCCTGCCTCATTCCGACGAACATCATCAAGCCAGGCCCGAGACAGCTTTCTCTCAGTCGACCACACCGCCTTCCGCCCCAGCATCGACGGCGCCACTGCGGGTGGTAAATACGGTCGAGACGCATCTCGGCCGACGGTCGACACTTGGCCACGTTGGACGACAGCAAGCGCGTGCACGTCTTCTCGCTCGAGACGCTCTCGCATCTCCGGGTCATGCCCAGTCTGGCCGAACGGCCCTCGTCCCTCATCCGGCGCTCGTTTGGCGCGGGGGCGTGAGGTTCACTCTGGCTCGTTGCGTTGTTGCCGAGTGGGATGGTGAGCGCTTGGGACGTCGAGAGTGCTTCTTCGTCCCCGCATGCGGTCTCTCTCCAGCAGGACGTGCGGCGGTGGAGTAAAGGGGTCAGTGCGGCGCTCGTGCCTGTGCTGTCGTCCATCAAGGATCCGGCTGTGGGGATTCTCTGGCTGCCTTCTCGTCGGGAGATCCAGGACTCGCTCAAGAAGAAGAAGAAGGAGGGGCCGACGAGACAGGCTGAGACGATGTTGGTTTGGGGTCCGAATTGGTCGTGCACTGTTGTTGAGCGGGAGGGTGGGATGTCTAAAGAGGCGCGCGGGGGGGGGGGGGGGGGGGGGAGGATGTCGAGATGGAGGAGATATCGACCAATGGGGGCCATCTTGTCAGCTCGAACTCGTCAGCTCCCCCCGAGATGAGACTGCAGCATCGTGGGTCTGGCCCATTGAGGCGGAAGTCCTGTGACCGTCTGCACTGCCGCCAGCTTCGGGAAGGAGGAGGTCGGTGTACGTTGCCGCTGGTGTCAGGAAGGAATTGCTTGAGCTCTTCCAGAAGGGCGGTTGCATGGCTTGAAAAGCTGTTTCACTTGAGCGTAAACCTGTCCGTAGAATACCACAAGAGTCAGACGTGAGCAGGAAAGGGATTCATTGATAGCAGACAAGAGCATATACTCACATCGTGAATTGGTCGCTGCTCCTTGTGGAAGGGCGGGAATGTCGCTGAGGCGTATGTCCGACGGAGGCATTGGGCCGAGGAGCACGGCAGTCTTGAGGGTGATGGTCGCACAGCAGGAACGATGATTCCAGTACTGTTGAGCACGGGCCGTGAGCGGGAAGCCCAACGGAAGAGCTCGAAAAGAAGAGAAGCTGTGAGCAAAACGGTGTGCGCGCGCTGCTATCAAGGAACGAGAAGATGGGAGACTAGAGCAGAAAGGTGGAAGTAAGTAAGTTAGCAAGTGAGTGAGTGAGTGAGTAAAGCATTCACGTCGCTAGGATCAACTGAGAGCGTGAGAAGCGACCGGAAGCTGCACACTCCACCACTAGACAGGTAGTGAAAGCAGAGGAGAGGAAGGTGCAAGTAGTGGTCGTGGTGCAAGATCATCATCCACTCTTGCGGCCATGTCAGCTCTCTCTCGGTTGGTTCCTGGGCAGCACGTGATCTTGTCCAAAAGGGTGACGTCGGTGCGTTGGAAGTGGACTCGCCGTTGGGCTCTCGATCATCCCTTGATCATTATCCGACCGTTGGGAGCCCTTCATATAGACAACACAGGGAAGTATTTCAAGGAAAAGCCAACACAGGTGGTACCTGTTCGAGTAGGCGCTAGGTAATCTGACTTGAAATCAGTGTCGCTAGTGGTCGCTTGTTCTAGCTGCATGCCTTCCTGTTCCTTGGCTCCCTTTTTTTTTGCCATTTTTTTCTCCTCCCTTCTCCTTGTCCTAGAAGTACCTGGCATTGGCTACTCTCTGATCACTCACTACCACCCTTCTTACTCGTACTCTCTCCTCCCTCTCACACCTTGCTGCGCGCTCCAGATCACGGGTGGAGCAGGCAAGACATCGAGGCCATAAAACTTGTATATGTCTAGGATTCATTGCTGCATAGATCAAGACCCATACCTCGCCCCCCGATTATAAGCAGGAGCCATCTGCGCTACCAAATCAAAGAACGGTCCTCTCAACAACAACCAACTCAGGCCCACCCTCGCCCTCCTCCTGATCCACAACAGCAGGCTCAACCGTATCGAGAAGCAAGATCGAAGCATACCGGAAGTTCAATCGAACTTCAAACCGATTCGCATCCTCCTTCACCTCCTCCGACTTCGAGGACGCCGTCGCCGCCGTGGGCACGACTTGTCCGTGGGAAGCGAAAGCGACTCCTGGGATGGGTACGCGCGTCCGTCCATCGTAGAAGGTGACTCTGCCTGTGGAATCGCCTAGGACTGTCGTTCCGTCGGGAAGGACGGCGCATGACCAGACGACGGTGGGTCCATCGATGTGGGAGCGGGTTCGAGCGGTCGGGGTTTGGAGACGGGCCAGGGTTTGACCGGTTGAGACTTCCCATAGGACGGCGTGTGAGGCTGATGTGCCGCCTAGGAGGAAGGACTCTGTCCAGCCTGCGACCTCCCCACTGTCATCTCCATCGTCATCGGAGTCATCATCCGAAGAGTCTGATTCGGTGCCCTTCTGCTTGTTGACTGACACTTGAGTTCCGCCGACGTTGGAGCGTTGTGGGGGACCCATACCAGACACATGATTCTTCCTTTCGCTCTGTCGAGGGTGTGGGCGATGCCAGGGAAGGATCCGTCCGGTCTTCTTCTGCGGGCTAGCGGACTTGACTGGTCGAGATGCTCGAAACGGCCCTGGGCGATGTCGATCGGCCGTACCCGGCCATCTTCGCAGCCGATGGCGAGTTTGGTACCGAGAGGCGAAGGACTGATGGACCAGACTGTGCCTGCGTGAGAAGAGAGCGACCTGGACGCGGTGAGAAAGCGAGGTCGTTTGATGCTGGCGTGAGGGGTGCGAAGGGGTTCGGACGGGGATCTGTTGATGATGACCCGTTTGGGGTGGACTGAAGTCTTGCGTGTCGGCGGTAGATGGCTGCTATGAAGGGGGTGAGGGCGTGTTCGCATTTCGACCGAAGAGATGCGGTGGGGCTGGGGCCGTACCTGGTGAAGAGGGAGGCTGAGAGGTCGCTGAGGCGTATGTCCGACGGAGGCATTGGGCCGAGGAGCAGGGCAGTCTTGAGGATGATGGTCGTGCAGCGGGAACGATGAGTCCAGTACTGTTGAGCACGGGCCGTGCGCGGGAAGCCCACCGAAGAGCTGCGAGGTCGAGCTCATTTCGACGAAGAAGAGAAGAGGAGTTGCGAGCAAAGCGGTCGGTGTGCGTGCTGCTATCAGGGAGCGAGAAGATGGGAGGCTAGAGCAGAAAGGTGGAAGTAAGTAAGTTAGCAAGTGAGTGAGTGAGTGAGTGAGTAAGTAAAGCATTCACGTCGCTAGGATCAACTGATAGCGTGGGGAGCGACCGGAAGCTGCACACTCCACCACTAGACAGGCAGTGAAAGCAGAAGGAGAGGACGGTGCAAGTAGTGGTCGTGGTGCAAGATCATCCACTCTTGCGGCCATGTCAGGTCTCTCTCGGTTGGTTCCTGGGCAGCACGTGATCTAGCCCAAACGGGTGACGTCGGTGCGTTGGAAGTGGACTCGCCATTCGAATTTGAGGAGAGGAAACCAGAAGAGAACCGGGAAACATGCGTGTATATTGTGGGGATTCTAGAGCCTCAGCCGTAGAGAACGGAGAAGCGACGGGCAAACTCAATAAGAGTGCGCACTGGTCGACCAGTGAGTGCCCGGTCTTGGTAATCGGAGCCCTTGTTGTCCTCCTGTAGAAGTGAGACACGACTTGGTCAGCATACAATGGAGGGAGAACTTGGGCTTCGAAAGCTTGATTCAAAGGGCGCTGCTTAACGCTTACCATTGATCCTGCGATGTCGGCATGGAGATATCGGACGCCGTTTCCGTCACCACCACGTTCGGGGAGTCCCTCGACGAATTGCTTGAGGAAGATGGCGGCGACGGCTGAGCCGGCGGCATTCCGCGGTTGCAAAGGTCAGCGTTGGAGGAGTCGATGGAGTACAAGAATGATTCTGAGAGCGGCATGCGCCAGAAAGGGTCTGCCTCGGCCTGTTGAGGGAGAAAGTTGGACGCGTCCGTCGCTTTGAGTACACGATGTAGCCTAAGCGCAGAACTGGCATATCCAATTCATGGAAAGAAAAACTCACCTCTCCCGCAGCCTTGATCTCCTGCCAGAGACTCTCGTCCTCCACAAACGCAGCCGAGTAGACGTGTCCGAGAGCATGCAAGACGGCCCCGGTCAAGGTGGCCACATCGATTATTGTATGGGGCCTGAAGTCGCGCGAGACATAAGTGAGCGCGTCGGCAAGTACGAGTCGGCCCTCTGCGTCTGTGTTGTCGACTTCGACGGTGAGTCCCTTCATGGTTTCGATGATGTCTCCTGGCTTTGTTGCCTTTCCGCTGTGAGACGGCGCGTTTTGCAAGAATCAGGGAACATGTCAGCCATTAGCCTCGACATGAAGGGAGTGGAGATGCGAGAACGACTGGAAATGCGCGTACCTGGGCATGTTCTCGGTCAGAGGAGTGACGACGGAGAGATTGATGGGCAGTCCGAGCTTGGCGATGGCCCAGGCGGCGGCGACGACAGCAGCCGCTCCTCCCATATCCGCACGCATGAGCTTCATGTTTGCGCCAGGCTTAAGACTGATTCCGCCTGAGTCGAAGGTGATGCCCTTACCGACAAAGGCAAGGGTGGGCGCTTCCTTCTTACAGCGGCAGTTGCGCCTGTGTAGTGAATCTCGAGGAACTTGGCAGGCTCGTCTGTACCTGCTGCGACGGAGAGGAAGGTGTTCATCTTCTTCTCCTTTGCCCAAGCTTCGTCACGGGCGATGACAGAGGTGTTGGGCACGCCCTTGAAGGCGTCCTGTGCGCGGGCGCAGAAGGTGGAAGGGGTGAGGAAGTTGGCGGGCATTTCTGCCCATTCGCGAGCAAGGTTCTGGGCTTGAGCGTAGGTTTCTCCGTGTACCAGCTGAGCTGGTGTGCAGGGTCGATCTTTCCCTTGAGCTCGTCGCCGGCATCTACGAGGGCACGTTTTGCAGCGTCGTCGAGGTTGGACTGTTCGGAGGTAAGGGGTACGATGGTGATGTCCTTTCCGCCTTGGAGAGTGGGGTCGCGACGGAAGCTGTGGGATCGAGGGGTGGCTCCCTTGGTCTTGAAATGGTTGACGGTCCATGCGGCGAGGTTTGCGCCCTCTGCGGCTGCGTGTGGAGAGTGCATGGAGTCGACGGCGAACGTGCGACGGGGGAGTTCATCTGCGCCATCGTAGGTGGACGCGTCACGGAGAGCGCGAGTGCCTTTTCCAGCTGCGGCGCGGGTGCGTTCGAGACGTTCGTTGCGGAGGTAGACGTCTGCGCTGGTAGGGAGAGCGTCGGGAGCGGTAGAGGGTGCAGCCTTCTGTGCACCGAGTGAGACAGCTGCTACAACGGGCTGCTGCTGATCGGCTGAGGATGGGTAGAACACGCGAAGGAGGCCTGGCTTTGCGTTTTTGGCATTAGCGGTGCGCGCTAATCCCCACTGCTCGCTAATGTTTGATAGTGAGCTGATGGAGGCTGGGGGGTGGTAGCGGGTGCACCTTTGTCGGTGATGCCGAGTACGATGCCGTCGATGCTGGCTGCCATGGTGTTGATAGATCGCTGTTGGGTGAATTTGCTGCGGTTGCTGTTGCTGATAATGCTGAGTCCGATGCGCCGGCTGAGCATATGAGAGTTCCGGAGAGCGTGCGTGTGAGGCTGGAGGTCGTGGTGGTCGTCCAGAGCCAGGCAACAAGGAAGACTGTTTTCGCTGATCTTTCGACCTCGCATCCAACAGTCCGCCTTGCCTGCAGTATGTGCAACCGCGCACGGATCACCCAAACCACGTGTATTGCAAGACTCTGAGACCCCAAAGTCTGCTGAGACCGAGAGTCTGCTCGGAGCCTTTTGCTCGAGATCGGGCTACCACTCACTGAAAAAAAGTACATATGTACATCGCAGCCAACAACGACAGCAGCAGCGCAAGGCAGAGGAAAGAACGAAATGGCTGGAATCGTCGAACACTCGCCCGTGTACACAATCTCAGGAGCAGGCGCAGGTCCCTCCAACTCCACCGCATCGGCAAACTCAACCTCGCTCCCAGACATCCTCCGCCGCTCAGGCTCATCCAACAAGCGCAAGAAGAGAAGAAGAGCAGACGCAAAATTCGGTCACGTAGACGACCAACTCGCCCGCATCGAGCTCATCCAGGACTTCGAATTTCCAGAGGCTTCCAACAGGATACGATCCACCAGGGATGGACTCCACATCCTCGCTACAGGCACCTACAAGCCACAGATCAGAGTGTGGGAGTGCGAACAGCTCGCCCTCAAGTTCGAGAGACACACAGACGCAGAGAACGTAGATTTCCTGGTGAGTTTCCATCTCTTTTCCTGTTCATTCGCGCTGCTGTGGAAAGTACTGAATGCTTCTTTGCTTCACACGCAGCTGCTCTCGGACGATTGGACCAAGTCTCTTCATCTCCAATCCGACCGCACTCTCGAGCTCCACTCTCAAGGAGGAACCCACGCTCGCATTCGCATCCCTAAATTCGGGCGCGCTTTGGGCTACCACTTCCCATCAGCTGACGCCATAGTCGGCGCAGCAGGCAGAGACGTCTTCCGCCTCAACCTCGACCAAGGCCGCTTCCTCGCCCTTTCGAACTCGGTGGAGGGCATGCGGAAGCTCATGGCACACTCACTGGCGTAAATGCGCTCGATATCAATCCAGCGCACGGCTTGGCAAGTTTCGGAACGGAAGGCGCAGGTGTTGTGGAGCTCTGGGATATGCGCATTCGGAAACGCGCCGGACTACTCAGCATTATGACATCCACCATCCTCGACGCTGCCTTGCTCTCTTCAAGAAGAGCGTTGCCCGGTGTGACCGATCTCCCATCCAAATCCGGAAGTGGATCCGCAGACGAGGCTGCCATCCGACAGGCCGTCGCTTCTCTCTCTGTATCCGCCCTTGCCAGTGCAGACGACGGACTCAATCTCGCAGTGGGCACATCAACCGGCCACATCCTCCTCTACGACCTCCGCATGAATCGACCATACCAGTCTAAAGATCAAGGATTCGGTCTCCCCATCAAATCGTTGATCTGGCCAGGAAGCAACCTCTCAGGCCTGCGCAAACGTTCAGCCGCTATCGCTTCAGACGCATCCATTGGACCCAGCGACGTCCGCAACATGGTCCTTTCAGCCGATGCGAAGATCATCAAGGTCTGGCACTCCGAGACGGGCGAAAATGCAGCAACAATCACCCCGCCTTCCTCACAGGCCGACCTCAATGATGTCCATCATATACCGGGAACAGGTCTCGTGCTAGGCGCCGTCGAAGGAACGCAGATGGCAGCGTGGTATGTGCCTTTGCTCGGTCCCGCTCCCAAGTGGTGCTCTTTCCTAGACAACCTCACTACAGAGATGGACGGTGGCGCGTCAGGCGGATCTAAGCTGGGAGGGGCGATGGGCGGGAAGGGCGTCTACGAGGACTTCAAGTTTGTCGATCAGGCCGAGTTGGAAAGGTATGTTTCTGGCTTTGTACTATACGCGTCGCTTCACAAGTGCTGATTAACTTTCATCTCTCTTCCTCTCCCGTCTTCAGGCTCAACATGGGCCACTTGGTCGGCACGGCTCTCCTCCGTCCATACATGCACGGCTTTTTCGTCTCCCTGTCCCTGTACGAGAAGGCCCGTCTACTGGCCAACCCAACAGCCTACGCCGACGCGCGCGAACGCGCCCTCCGTGCCCGACTGGAGAAGGAAGCCGAATCCCGTATCCGGAGTGGCGGACGGGCCGAGCAAGCTCTCAAGGCCCTCGATCGCAAGAAGGCGGCTGCTGTCGCCGCTGGGTTGGGCGAAGGTGGAGTGGAGGGTGTCAGAGTCAATCGGGATTTGGCGAAGAAGCTTGCGGAGAAGGCGGAGAGGAATCAAAGAGGAAGGAGAGGATGGCTGGTGGGTCGGCGGCGTCTGTTGCGACGGCTGCGGCTACTGGGGAGGAACCGAGTTTGTTGGCGGACGATCGTTTCAGGGAGCTGTTTACCAATCCGGAGTATCAGGTCGATGTCGAGTCTCGCGAGTTCGCTATGCTCAATCCGTCCACGGCGGCCAAGATGGTATGTGTCGTTGTGACTTTTCAGAAGTCGGGTATTTGTGCTGTGCTCATATTTTTGCCCCCTAACATCTGTGTCAGCAACGCGAAACGGAGCAAGGCGGTGCGGCTGCCGAACCCTCAGACGGAGAGCAAGACGTCGACGAGGATGACGATCACGGCTTCGAGGACGAGGAGGATGAGGAGATAGCTTCCGACAGTGACGATGAAAGTGGTGACAGTGATTCATCTGAGGAGACACAAGACAGAGGTACGTCTCATCCTTTCTCTTCTCCTCAAATCAGCTCAGTGGATGCGGTATGAATCTGACCCCATCTCTGCTTCTCTCGCATGTGTAGATCCCCGAAGAATGCCTCTACCTTCCGGATCAACGTCAAGGCGCGAACAGCCAAGATCGGACAACATGGCAGCCCGGCGCAGTACTGAAAGCGGCGGGAGCAGCAGCAGCCGTCGTCCGAGTCAGGGTAAAGGGAAGGGTAAGAGCAAGGGCCCTGCCCGTGGAGGAATCACCATCAGTCATGGTGCGGGTGCTGAGGAGGGGTCGGAATTGGTGCACTGGATGAGGAGGCGCGTTCGGGGCGCACGCGGCGTCGGATGGTTTCCCGCAGCGCGTCGAGGAATGTTATGCGCAAGTAGACGTTGCGGCGGCGTACACATGGTCTGGCCATAGATTGCATATACGTTGGGAAGCCTTTCTTTTCACGCACACATTAGGGGTGTGAGAAGCTCAAGAAGGAAGCAGAGGTGCTCGAAAGACTACGAAAACTGCTCCGCGAGGGGGAACCCGGGTTCGACTCCGCCCTGCCCCTGCATCGGGCTATCGGCTCCAGACTCCGGCCCCCGCGTAATACGCGCAGTCAATCAATGTAGCCAAAAAAATGACTGGATTTAACTTTCCCTGATAAAATCAAAAGTGCCACGTGCGGCGGATCAGACAGTAGACCTTGACACGAATCTGTGAAACGCCCAGACCCCTCTGGGTCTCTCGGCCGAGAGACTTTCCTTCTTTTTCTTTTTTTTCTCTTCTCTTCTTTTGCTCCTCCTTCCCTCACCTGCTCCCTCAGCATCAACTTACGTTGCAGAGCAGGTGGGTATTTGTTGTATCATCAGAGCGCAACCAGCTTTTCGGTTGTCTCATGAGCAAGGCTCGGACAGTTACTTACAGTTGTCCATTTCGGGTATACAATTAACAGTACAGTACAGTTACAGTTATATCTGACCGCCAGCGCCTACAGTACAGTTACAGTTACAAATTACAATTAAGTAACTTTAAGTTACTGCAGTTACTGAATTATTTTTCGTCGCGCACGGGCCTGTTATCCCAGTTTAAGTCACTGTAACAGTTACTGCTAGTCACTGTAACAGTCACTGTAGTAACTGTAGTGCATTTTCTGAAATAACCTACATAAATGTAACTTGAATAAAACCTAATGTTTAATTTTCAAGTCACAAACTCACAACTCACAATTTTGCTTTTCAAAAACCAACACCATATGTCCATATGTCTGTAAGGTATACAGTCTCTGAAAGTCACTGTCACAGTATTTGCATTTTATCAGCCACCTTCCAAAGGGCCAAAACCCAAGGGCCAAGAGTGAAGAGTCAAGAGCTCAAGAGTCAAGACCAGTGTTTATTGTTTAACAACATACTATAGTATACAATTTTTCGGGGCCGACATACTATACTCCATAGTATGTTTGGTCGGCGGTCCGGTGAGAACAGAGAAATAGGATAGTATATAAATAGTTTGGTAGTATCTACTATAGTAGTACTATATCCAGACTTCCAGAGGTCGGCATGGGTACAGTCTTGGGTATTTGACCCCCGATACTGTACTCTTGGGTACAACTGTACAAGTATTTTTTCCGACGAGATCGATACTCATACTCGCGAGTATACCCAAGTAATTTGATTTAGTCAGGATTACGTAATAACATCAATTTACCCAAGTATTACTTGGGTATACTCGCGAGTATTTTTCGATAGTCAGCATTACGTAATACGTTCTCTGGGCTCTGGCGGTTCTGATCCACTATAGTTGTAATTATGTTATCCATAGTTGTAATTATGTCATCCATAGTTGCAACTTGCAACTATGTTATCACTATAGTTGTAACTATGCTATCACTATAGTTGTAACATGTCACTATGCTGTCACTGTAGTTGTAACATGTCACTATGCTGTCACTATAGTTGTAACATGTCACTATGCTGTCACTGTAGTTGTAACATGTCACTATGCTGTCACTATAGTTGTAACATGTCACTATGCTGTCACTATAGTGGTAACATGTCACTATGCTGTCACTATAGTTGTGACCATCTTATCACTATAGTTGTAACTACATGATCACTGCAGCTGTAACATGCCATTATGTCATCACTATAGTCATAGCCGTGACCATCAGCTAGAAGAAGTGAATGGAATCTTTTTGTTACGTAAAATCAAAGAGGGATGGGTACATTCTTGGGTACATCTTGGGTATGACGAGTATTACTCAAGTAATACTCAAGTATTCGAAACTTGGGTATCTGGAAGCTCATACCCAAGACTGTACCCAAGTCCTTGGGTACAGTATTGGGTATACCAATGCTTACCCATACTCGTGCCGACCTCTGACTATATCCCTGGGCAAGATTATAGTGGTAGTATAGTAGGGGTATAGTATAGTAGTATACTATAGTAGTTTTTCTTGATCAATGTCGTTATGCACATCTCTATAGTAACACTATAGAGATACTATACTACTACTTTAGAGATAGTATACTACTTTCCTAGTGAACGAGCACATATTGTGGTAGTTGTGCCCAAATCATGGGTAAAGTTTTTATACTATAGTAGTACTATAGCCTAGCACATCACTACTATACTACCCAGTGCTCGGCGTGACTATGGCGATTATCGACTATGGACAGCTATAGTTGCATAAGGCTATGTGAAACTATAGTCATAGTTGCTCATAGTCGCGACTATGACTATGACTATGACTATGACTGTGGGCCGCCGCGGCCGTGACAATAGCTGTCATAGTCGCCCGTTTTTTTCGAAAAAGGTAGACGGAGCGCTATAGTCCGACTATGGTGCCGCTATATTTTGACTATAGTCTCGCCGATAAATCCATAGCCTTGTTCCAAGACTATGGTGTCACTATAGTCGCGCTATAGCGTTTCTATTCCGATTTGCCATAGTCGGATCTGTACGGCAGACGGCTATAGTCACCTGACATAGTCGCACTATGTCCGCTTCAGAATATAGTCTGACTATAGCCTCGCAAATCTGCCTCGAACTTGCGAGAGATCTACGGCTATAGTCATCATAGTGAGACTATAGTTGTAAATGCCCGCGCAAAAAAAAGCTGAGACTATAGCCGACTATGGCGGCTATAGTTAGACTCTCGACTATGACTACTTCCCAAAATCGAAAAACGCCTACGGCTATGACTATGACTATGCAAAAGAACGTGCGACTATTGCCGGAGCCGAGCACTGATACTACCATTGATGCTCATTATACTACCTACTAACCTACTATAGTATGTGTACAGTATGTGTTGATGTACTATAGTATGACTATAGTATACTATAGTAGCCATGATCGAGCCCATGAAATTTAAATTCCTATTTCATACTATAGTATACTATATCCCTGCCCAAAATTTGAAATAGTATATAGTATGTTTTCAAAAGAAAAATCCACAAAACCAAATAGTATATAGTATGTTTTCGCAAATAGTATATATACTATAGTATAGGAATAGTATATACTACCATAGTATGTTAAACACTGGTCAAAAGCCAACTTTTATGGTTCCCGCAGCTCTCACGTCGCTGAGTCTTTCATACTATCCTCCCCCTCTATCCTGACAACGAGCTCCAGATGTCCATTGCAGCGCGTCGGATTCCGATTCCGGGTAGACATTTTGACAAGGAAGCGAGGTCCGGCATAAATGATTGTGACCGACTGTACAAAACTGTAAGTAACGGAAATGACTGTAAGTAGTTCTAAAACTGCAAGTGACTGCCAGTATTGATTTCCACTTAAAAAGTGATGTACAGTCATAGTAAGCTTGAACAGTTTGGGGCCCGGAAAAATTCTAACTTAATGAACTGTACAGTTGACTGTACCCGGGCCCTACAGTTACAGTCAACTTCATTTTTTTTTGCGGCTCCCCCGCCTACAGTACAGTTACATTTATGACTTATTAAGTCAACTTACCTACAGTCACAGTGGGCACAGACCACAGTTATACAGTCGCCGAGCCTTGGCTCCATGGAACTTGGAAGGAAACCCTCGTTTTGTCTCAATTTGAGACTCGTGTCTCGAGGGTCTTCACTTGCGGATCCGGAAGTGAAGCCACCCGTCACGTGAATTTCCTCCAGATTACCGATCCGCGATCCGTCATTGGATCAACTTATCAAGATTCACATGACCAGAGGTCGGCATAGGTAGTTACCTAGGTAAATTACGATCTTTTTAACCCAGGTGTAGGTACTAGGTAGTGATGCCCAGAGGCCAGAGCCCAGAGGGCGGACTTGAGACCCCTCTACGGCTCTACCTACGACCTAGGTGAATCTGGCGACTTGCAGGCAGTCCTGCCGCTACCTAGGTATACCTGGCAACAAAAATAGCTTGGAATCAACTTGTCTACCCACGTATATCGGGGCGTACCTAGGTATGCCTAGGTAGATTCATGTCAGCATCTCCCGGCGAAGTCTCATTTTGCAATGGTCGACGTGAAAATTTGTGGGCGGTGCCCAGCAGGGTTCGGTGACTGTATAAGACACATATACTAGATATCTCACCGCAAGATTTGGTCAATTGTAAGTGGATAAACCACTATTGTGACTAGACTCAACTGCGAGCTGCGAGGTAGTAGGTAGGATCATTACAAAAAATGAACCAAACTTCGGTCCAAAAGTCAAAAAGTGTCAATTTAGAAATTATAATAACTTGCCGAGCTTTACCGGAAGACCGGAACCCCTACTCCGGCCTCTGAGCGCTGCGCTCTCCGCCAAAGCTTTTTCGGGCAATTTCTGTCTCCGCACTTCAAGGCCCGCCGGCCAAGCACGGAGCAAGTCAAAAACATTGCCGTTTCTTTTAGGAAAAAAAAAACTATTTATCTAGTGGTTCGTCCTTAGTTCTTAGTACTCCGTATTCCGTAATTCCTTATTCATGACTCCTGGAAGCATCTCAAAGCTTTTTGAAATGGCGATCCGTACTCTGGCTGCTGGCAAAGTTGCCCGAGTGCGTAGTGCCAAAGGTCTGGCTGCGCGCTCCGTATCATTGCTCATCGAGGACCTGAGTTATTTGAGTACGGAGTTTCTGGCTTCGGCCTTTCGGGGAGCTCCGCTCAGCAGTCAGCTCAAGGCTCAGGCTCCAGACGAAGTGCGCTAAAGCAAAGGGAACGAGCTATTCAAATGCTTTGCACTTCTTCGCGACTCGCGTTGAGCGGTTTGACACGTCGCAACATTCTCGCGGCGGGGTACTCCTTCGCGTCCATATTGTGATGGGGCTACCTGCTAAAAACGGGAGACAAAGGAAAAGATCATCATATATCGACTTCATCCGCAATCAAAGACACATTACTTCACGTTTCACCTTTCTGAGATATGACTGCATTGGTATGTAATATGTATGGTCTGAGGTGGCCGCTTACGAACGGCACACCGTATATCCAATCATCACCTCTCATTAGCTCCCGAAAGCGGAGAGCGCAGACGTTCCTCCCGTCCACACAAAATGAAGGCTAGCACAAGCACAGTCCGGAAGCGCCAGGGAGGTATAGATATTTCGGGTTTTCAAAATTCAAGATGTTTGGGATATAAAAAATTCCAGGCCATTATATAATTAGCGTAACCACTTTCACCAGTATAGCCTACAGGGTGGCATAAGCAAGCACCGTCACCAGCGGTCCCGGAGGTGACCATAAGCCATTGAGCTTTGGTACAACACGAGGATCGCGCGGGGGTGGGTCATCATAGGACGAAAGGCTGGGGGGGGGGGGGGGAAAGAGAGGGGGGGGGCTAGTAGTACCACGTGGCCTGCGCCACATGGCTACTATCTTAACTTTTCTCTCTTCGTCTTCCTCCCTTCTCTTTCTCTCTCTCGGCCCATACCCATTCCTGTCCTCTGCATAGCAACAGCAGCAGCTTCTCACCTTTCTCTCCCTCACTTGTATTCTTTCTCTCTCTTGGGGGGGGGGGGGGGGGAGGGGAAGGAAAGGGAGTGGGAGCAGCCCTGGCGGAGGTGGTTGAGGAAGTCTAGATCTCTTTTTATTTACATCGTCTGGCTCCTCCCGGCCTCGTTTGAGAAAGGTTGTCCACGGAGTTACGCGGAGGGCTCCGCCTCCGCGTTTTGAAATTCCGCCGGAATTTTCATTTTTCAGAGCGGGTTCCGCCTCCGTCAAATAGTAGAAAGCGGGAAAAAAGGTCTCCGTGCTCCGACGGAGTTTTATGGAATTCTTAATGCCAGCTCCGCGCTCCGCGTAATTTTTGTTGATTTCAAGATTGCTCCTCCGTCCTCCGCGTGTGCGGAGCACGGAATTCCGCGGAACTTCCGCGGAGCTCAGTCGTGATATGAATGACTTCCATGGCAGCTTTGACTTGAGCGAGCGACATTGCTAGTGTATCATATCGCTCCTGTTGCAATCAAAGTACCTCTTGAAAGTTATGAAAGCACAAATGTGCATGTATAATGCCGTTGTTGTGTCCTGAGGTTGCTCATTTTACCAAATTTAGACGGAATTCCGGCGGAGCGCGCTCGAAATGAGGTCACGTGACCCTTACTTTTGACTGTCACGTGACCTCATAGCTCCGTCGGGACTCCGCGGAAGTTTCATGAAAATTCCGAAATATTTAGCCGACTCCCCGCTCCCCGCTCCGCATGCTTTTCAAGAAACCTCATCATCGGGCTCCGCGCTCCGCATAAATTGGGCGGACTCTGTTTCGAAGTTCAAAGAGGAGCGCGGAGTCCGCAAAACCCGAGGTCCGCGCCAGCTCCGTGGACAATCTCACGTTTGAGGTTTGATTCCTGATTGTGAGGCATTTTCGGTGTGCTCATGGGGCGGGAGTTGATGGAGCGGGAGAGAATGAGTATGACCCATTCCTGCGAGTCGAAGGATAGAAGCACTATAATAGGGAGTCCTTAAATAGTCAAAAACGTTCGGACGCCTCAAACTTATGAAACTCACCCAAGAAATTATGCAAGGTCCGGTCTCGCATCGAATTGTGAGGGTCGTGTTGCGGAGCAGGAGCTCCCACGCGTTATTGCACTGTGAAGAAGAGAAATCAGCCTTTGTTGCGGTAGAACAGATCCGGAGCTCTCTTACCACTTGCTTCGACAGTCCGACACCTTCTCCAAAAACGTATGCTGTTGTGAGAGTGTTGTCAGCAGCTTGAGGAAAGTGCTCCAAATAAGTTCCTTTTTACGTGCTCCGTGGTCTCCCGTCATACTCTTTATGCTTGGCGCGGGAGGTGGTGGGACGAGTATGAGTTGTTGGTAGGCATTTTGAGAAAGTTGATGAGGCAAGAGTGAGTGAGAAGGAGAGGGTGAGAGGGATCGGAAATGCCTGCTATGTAGCAAGCCTCCTCTGTCGTGCTGGCAACTCCGAGAAAAATTCATTCATTCCTCAGATACCACATCCATTTTCTCAGTCGATGATTACCGGTCCAGTGACCGGATCTCAGTACGTGTGCAACCAAACATGTATGTGAAGTGCGCACAAAATTCCGATTTTGGCCTTGTGGTTTAGAAATATTTTGGAAATCAGGATTATTGCGGTTTGCGGAGGCCGCGGAGGCCTCGGAGGTTGCGCAGATTTTTTAATGGAGACGCGGAGGGATGCAAAACTCCGAGTCTCCGCACTCCGCAGTCCAACTCCATTTGAGGTGCCCACTGTCTATCGTGTGTTTCCAAAACACCTTGCTCAGCTGAACCGCGTCAAAAAAGCGTTTTTCCTCTCATAATTGATACACATGATTTGGCTGATAGCACGCCCTCACGCTCGCCGCCTCCAGCTTGACCGCTGCTGGCAAGCCACCTCCACAGAAAGACACACAGCGCGTTCAAGGCCATCCCATAAACGGCTCTGTCTAACCCAGAGTGGTTGGGCTGGGACCCTTCATATACGCAACACGCACAGCTTGGAACAGGGTGATCTGACTTGACAATCATTCTTGCTATATGGTCGCTCGTTCAAGCTGCATGTCATCCTGTCGCCTTGACTCTCTTTTTTGCTACGACGTTTTCCGGCACGGAGGAAAACTCCCCCCACGGGCGGCTTCGGAGAAAAATATCCGTTCAAAATCGAATACGGAGGTCACGGGTCGCGGAGACGAGAGATCGCGCAGAGTTGTTCCATTTGCAAAAAAAAAAACTGCGTTTCCGCAGCTCAACCTTTCCCGAGGTGGCCACGGTCTAGGACTCCTCTACATCATGAGCCGCGAGCACCGCGTAGTCAAGCTTCCGGAACGCCCACAGAACTGCGATACGTCGATGAACCTGACATTTGCTCCAAGCACAAAGAAGAAAACCACCGGCGGAGCTCCGAAGAAAAAGGCATCATTGTCTCAGTCCTCGCTTCGTGTCCCGACATCACGATAACAACCATAAATTGCACGTATAAACAAGAAGCACAACATGCACGCATTCCACCCAGGGCGGAGCTCAGCTTTCCTCAGGGTCTTCAAGAGCGCCTGCTATTTGGCCCCTGGACCTCAAACTGCCGTGGGACCTATTTTCGTCCCTCACCCTCCTCCTCCCACAGACAATTCCTCTTTTCTTTTCCTCTCCCTCTCCTTTTACTGCTATCCCATACCTCTCTCTCTCTCCACATTTCGTCACCCATCCGGCCCTGTCGTTTCGACCTTCATACTTTGTCAATCCTCCGACGCCCCCCCCCCCCCCCGGTCCGAACGTCGCCATACCGCGTCCCAGTGCGCGGGTCCAACACCTACCTCGACCAAATGGCTAATGATCATCGCTATCACCTCCACCACCGGCCGTCTGGGCCCAGATGGGCTCAATCATACTTGCCGTTCTCGCAAAGTGCTGGGTGGTATGTACCAGCTCCTCGAAGAAGATTGCACTTGCGCCGCGACCATGTAGGGCCGAGAGAGAGAAGAGATAAGATAGCAGCCATGTGGTAGCCACGTGGTGCTGCTAGCACACCGCTGGTACGTCCGCCGTCAGCAGAGAGTTCCGCTAGGGTCCGTGATGGCTCTTCTATCACTCCCGGACCAGCACACGCTTTATTCACGGAATTATCAAAATCGCGTCCCCATCATCGTCTCCTGTCGCCGCTACAGTAGCAGTTGAGCCAGCAGTCAGGTCAACTTTCTCGACTGCACTCCCTCCTGCGTCCTCAGCCAGCTCGAGGTTTGTGGACGTGCTGAGGTTTTTACTTCTTTCTTGAACATAGACAATGGGACGCGGCTGACGTACCAGGAGCCGCGACAGCTGGCCTTCTGCCTTCCCACTTGCCACTTCCTCACAGACAGCAGTGTCTTCGTACTTGGGATGAATGGTAATCTACATTTCTTTTGTATTGAGCGGTGGGATTTTTTTTTTGGGGGGGGGGGGGGCATTGCAAACGGATGTATGTGACGAGGGACTCAGTGTGTCGGTTACGGAAGAAATGAACGTTCCGTCGGCTTCGCCCAGGTCGGGCGGGTCAGCCGAAGGCAGTGCGATTTCGGGAGCGCAGGAAGTACCCAGGGCGGCCCACTCTCGAGCTCAGCCAAGAATCAAAAGGCCCATGCGGCCACGCCCACCCACCTGCGGTGGGTACTTCCCGCACTATCACTCTCAATAGCTACGGAAGGAGGCTCTAGGGAGACTGCGGGTGTGCAGCCTTATGATCCGTGCAACGTTTGAAGAGTGTTTTTTTCTCGGCCATTGTGTCCTATGCTGTTCAAACTACCGAGGGGGAACAGAATAATCAGCCTCAGAATGGAGAAGCATCGATTCCTAGTATACTCACCTGACTTTGAGGTGCTTGGATTCCATCGAAAGACACATAGCCTTTTGCCATGAGCTTGAGAAAAGCGTCCCAAGGAATTCCTGTCGATCGCCGTCCAAAAGCTAGCGTAGCTAGTGGTGCGATCGTGAGGAAAGAGAAGAAAGACAAGACAGCAGAACATACGAGCCTCTGGTAGCTGAAAGCGCAAGCGCGGTATGCACCTGAAAAACTTCATCCGCACCGTGGGGCCGGAGATTTCTGAGGCGGAGGGTCGGAAGGGCCGGTGAAGAGTAGGCTTGCCGAAGGACTTTGTTGAGCGAGTGAGTCGGCTTGGAGATGATGTCGACTACATGGGACTCTCCTCTTCGATGGTGCTAGTACAGGTACAGCTGATTATCGTACCTTCGCCATACACCTTTTCTGTCCACACTGCTTCTCAGCTTCTGGCCTTCTTCGCCTTGGCTCCTTTTTCATTTTTTTGAGCTTGCCTTACGCTATAGTCCAGTCCACTGCACCAAAGTTCTTGATAGCATAGTCAGCTGCACTAAAGATGTAATTCAACAGGCAGAAGCATTCCGGACGCCAGAAGCGCTAGGGAGGTATAGATGTTTCGACTCTTCAAAATTCAAGATGCTGGAGATATAAAACATTTCAGACCATGATATATTGATATCATTGCAAACTCATATAGAATGTGTGTCACAATGGCGGCTGCGGCCTTACTGTAGGAAGTTGCCGTGGTGGTTGATCTTGAGCGCCGGACAGAAAAGGGAAGATGACCGCCGAAAAGAAGGTGAGGAGTAGACCAGATGCTTTTCGACTGACGCCGTAGAAAGCGCCGACGCGAGTATGAAGATCATAGATGATCTGCTGACCTCATCGTAGGACGCAGAGGGCGCTGAGTGGAATCCTTCGGGTGCTGACGTGATTGTAGCCGATGTTGGATTGAATGCGTCGTCAGGTTCGTCCATCTCGAAGGCGTGGCGGTCTGGATCCAGGATTGCCTCGGGGTCTACGCCGTCACCGAACTCGGAGTCTGTGTCCTACCGGGGCAACGATCATATGAATTAATCCAAGCAGGGGAAAGCATGGTGATCACTCATCACTTTCTCATCTTCTCCAACTATTTTCAGACCAAAAAAAAAAAAAAAGAAAAAAAAAAAAAAAAAAAAACCCTCCCCTTCAGCATCCGTTCGATTCAGCCCTTCAGCTCGTCCGCAGATAGACGCGTGCAGCGTGAATGGGCTGACATGAAAGTTATCTTGTGGTAAGAATTCCTCACTGGTCGGTTATGGTCGGTTGCAAGAGGCAATCAGGCAAAGGTGTACTAAACAAGAGTTCCGTATGACTCGAGTCAGTAAGCTTAGGTGTGCGAAGAGTATGGATTCAATGGAGGAAGAAGGGAAGGAGGAGAAATACAGGTGAGGAAGTACAAGTGAGGAGCTGCGGAGGTATCGGCGAGAGAGAGATAAGAGAGGAAGAGATAAGATAGTCTCCACGTGGTATCGCCATGTGGTCACTATAGCACATCACCGCCCAAAAAGAGACGACCGTCCCGGGTCGTGGGTGGAGAACTGACAGAACAAGTATGGGAAAACGTGGACACCATCAGCGTGCAGCGGAAAAGAAGGAAAGGAAGCGCTGGCGAAGAGAGGAATGGCGGATATGGAAGCCAGTGCGGCGAGCGCGAGTGGCATGTGGGAGAAGGGGAGAATGAACGATGGATGTGACAGAAGTGGGAAGGTGTAGATCGAAACCATGGCAGGAGTGTTATAGGCTATGGCGTCGGGGAGTGGCTGTCGCAGCATCAGTGGTAAACGGTGTCTTCCGAGCGCAGGAGCAGTTGGCAGTTGCAGATCGATTCACGAAATGCACCGCGCCGATGCGTAGCGGCAAAGAACGGGGGAATATCCCCATGCACCAGAGCTGTCCATGGTGGTGAAAGTGACGGAAGATGAAGCTGGCAGGAAGTTGGGTACACCCCGCGAGCATGAGGAAGACTGCAGCGCAGAACGTGCCACCGTATAAGCTGCGAAAGCTCTCGACGTGGCCAAAGCGGCCGGTCCTCCACGAGATGGAGCCATCCAAGCCGCCGAGCATGCATCCACGCCGCGCGGACATGTCGCAGTACATCGTCGATCGGACGTCGCTTAGATGCAGCCGGGTTGTGTGATGCGCTGCGTGTGCTCAGCGTCGGTGACGAGCCCACGCGTGCAGAGCTTGAGGACGGAAAAGGAGGCGTCAACGACCGGGACGGTATGACGGTCGGTGAAGCTGTGAGAGAGCAGGCGCCGGGCTGCAAATCGGCATCAGGAGCCGTTGAGGATGGGGATGTAGACGGAGAAGATAACGGAGTATCCGATCCTAGTACCGAAGTGGATGACGAGGTTAACAGGGACGAAGGCGTGTCGGATGGGATATTCGACGACACGGGGGCCGACAGGGACGTGAAGGGAGGTACCAACCCCAATACCGAGGGCAGTACTGAAGTGGAAGCTGAAGTGGGTGAAAGTGTCGTTGGCAAGGAGGACGAGGTCGACTCGGGAATGGATGAAGGCGTTGAAGCTGGTGTTGATTCAGCTGATGGCGACGCCGTGGTCGTGCATGATAGTGTTGCCTCAGTCCTCAGTACCGAGGTCAGTACCGATGTTGCCGCCGACGGTGATGCCGTCATTGAACGTGACCCATTCGAGGACACTGAGGGAGAAGGCGCACTCGCTGAGGATGGAGGTCTCGCTGAAGTTGACTTGCCTGATGGTGAAGTAGACGTAGTGGAGGCCGATTGAGGATGAGGACTGCATGCCGGTTGCAGCGAGGACGATGGCAATGACGCCCGGCACGATGTGGCAGCAAGAGGGCGGAATCCGAACGAGGCAAGCTGCCCTCGACGTCGCGAGCGCAAAGATCCTCCAGTAGAGAGCCGTATGACCGTGGCGGAGGGAGAGGCACGCATATATGGGCCGCTGCTGCATCCAGTGCGTTCTGCAGCTGCTTCTTGACCGATGCGAGTTCTCCGCGCAGCTGCTGTTCAAGGTCTTGCAATGCCCGTAAACCGTGAAAAGCGGTGGTGCTCGCCGAAAGTAGCGACGCGGAGGAGAGAGGCTGGGGACCGAAGTCCGGTGGAGTCGTGGAAATATGTACCGCGAGAGCAAGCGTGTTGCTGAAGGCACCGCTGTACTCCTCGAGGTACCCGATCTCGATCTTGTCGCCGTGCCGCAACACGACACACTCATCCTTTGGCAGGGGATGCTCGTTTACGCGCGTGGTGCCGTTCTTGTCGCAATTGGTGAGGTAGGGTGTATGATTGAAGAGAGTGAGGTCGCAGTGATCAGGGGTGATGTGTTGTTCGTCGAAGATGAAGTCGGCAGTGTGGTGTGGCGCGCGTCGGCGGCGGTAGTAGTCCAGATGAATGCCGCCGAGGAGGAGCTGTACGTGGTCGTAGGGAGAGAAAGCCACGGTCTGCGAAGGAAGAGAAGAGTCGATCGGGGCAAGTGTGAGGAAGTAAGGTGTGCTCATCTTGAGGAAGTAAAGGACGTAGGGAAAGTAGAGGTGGGGAGGTGGGAGAGCGACTAGGCACGTTGAGCGCAACCTAGAGACAGTTGAGGTAGGAATCCTCTCTCATCACCATGTACTAAACAAGAGTTCCGTGTGACTCGAGTCAGTAAGCTTAGGTGTGCGAAGAGTATGGATTCAATGGAGGAAGAAGGGAAGGAGGAGAAATACAGGTGAGGAAGTACAAGTGAGGAGCTGCGGAGGTATCGGCCGAGAGAGAGATAAGAGAGGAAGAGATAAGATAGTCTCCACGTGGTATCGCCATGTGGTCACTATAGCACAAAAGGACACAGCGTAGTAACGTCTATTCTTTTGTCGAACCTTGACAATGTTTGTTATGAGGAAAGAAAGCGCGCGTTGCGCCGATATGAGCAATTGAGATGTGAATCGTTGCGTAACGACCTCGGCCGACAACAACGCCTTCCAAAACGCAAAAAAAACGAACCTCAAAGGCTCAAAACGCGTTCTGACGCGTAGTAGCTGGCCAAAGACGATGGCGCGAACAGTTCATAAAGCGTAGGCTAGGTATGTGTACTGAATAGTTAAGTATTCAGCAAATAGTAAAGGCAAGAGTAAGTGATTTCGATGTCGAAGAAGGGAAAGAAGTACAAAGGTGACGAGTGAGGCGCAGGTGCTAAGGGACTGTTGCTATGCGAGAGGTGAGGATGAGAGAAGAGAGTATCGGCCGAGAGGAAAGGGAAGTGGTGACAGAAGTGGATGAGAGGAGTGAGAAGATAAGATAAGATAGATGGCACACGTGGTTGACCACATGGCCCATATAGCACAGTATGAGAATTTGGCTATGAAATCACTGAGAGTCATCATTCACCGCGCTGAGAAAGAGAGGAGGGAGGATAGTGTTGGAGTTCTCTGCGGGAATAACTCAGGCAACGTCGGCAGAGAAGAGGACCCGACCGTGGGATGCCGGAGGTCTTGTGGTTGACCCGACAAGTCTTTCGATCAGCACTGCTGCTGAGGACCTGAGGTTTCCGTTGGTGCCATGTTTTATCCTTCTATCTATGTTCCCACTTTTTTTCCTCTTTTTTTTTTTCTCCTCCTTTCACGGTCTCACAATAGACAGCTTAGATTTCAGCGCCATGAAAACAAGAAGAAGCATCGCTGATTGAAGTCATTGTGACGCACAGAGCCCAGAAGTGTAGCTGTCCTTGCAATTTCGACGTCGTTCAAGTGCTGAAGGTGAATCACCGCGAGGAGTATCGGAGGACGTTGTGGAGGCGGCCCCGGCGGAGGCCCAGGCGCAGTTGATCTTGATGCCATCTTGAATATGAGAAGAGATGGATGTAGGAGCCAGGAAGGAAGAAAGACTTATTCTACAGTTGTATTTCTTTCGCCTGCTTCGCTGACAAGGACGCTTGCCGCTACACAGCCAAACGAAGTATACGGTTCGGGAGCCATCAGGGCCTGAAACCCCTCTGAGTCCTTGCCTGTAGCGCTCTAGAGATCCTACGACGGCTACCCTCCCGAGTCTCTCCGGACTCCGGAGGTCATCATCATGAGGGGCTTGTGAGCTATTTACTCTGAGTCCCTCTTGCGATCGGGTTCGGGAGGTCCTCTGCAGCAATACCCTCTGCATTGCTCCAGAGTCGAAGTCATGAAGCATTCATGAGTAATGGTGGAATGTGAAATTGATATAGATGTATTAATAGTATCTGCTATATCTGATATCACAGTTCTTCCTCCCAGTCCGGTAGTGCTGCCTCCGCAATGTCCGACAGAGAATGTAGTGCCGGGACTTGTGCTGGATGGAGGCACTCACGTGGCACTCCCCCCTATCTTATCTCTTATCTTCTTCTCTCTCTTCTCCTTTTTCTCTCACACTCTCACGCGACTCTCTTCTTCCTCCACATTTCCCACGCTTTACCCTCTCGCTCTCATCCTTTCCCTTCTCGAGCTCATCGTTGTACTTCTTTCCTCTCTCTCCTTGTCATTTAATCACTCAACACACTCTACTCTTTGCTTTCAGTCAGCACCCTGCTCCAGTTGCAACCTATACTTCAGCTCTATATGCTCCCTTCTAGATAGCACCGGCCATCCTGTTCATTACAGGACTGGTCCATACAGAGCCCTCAAATCTCTGCACGTTCGCGCCAGACCGTCGTTGAGAATGAACCACTGCGGCCCAGTTTGGATGTGATCCACCGCCTTCACCATTGACCATTGCATCCGTTCTCTCCCTCTCCGGAATAGCCCCTCCCACCTCAGCTACCGCGCATCCGTGGTGAGCGCAGTCATGACTCACGTTGAGTTTAAGAAGATGTACAAAGTAGATGTGAGTGGTACAGAAAGATGTGGCATCGATTGGCGGGAGGTCGGAAAGCTACAAATTGTTACATATATCGTGATAGGGACAGGGAGTGGAGAGGGAGGAGGATGATCTGAAATCCAACAAGCCAACAAGGAAGGGCCAGGCTACCGCCGACCGTGAGCGGCCCAAGTACAAGGTTTGACGGATGAGATTGTCCAAGGGTTCATTCAGGGCTTCTTCTGTTGTTATCAGCTTTGCGTTGCTACTGAGCTTCCTCATTCGGTGCGGAGACATGCCTGCGGGCGATTGGACAGCCAAGGCGCGCATTTCCAACAGAGATGCCTCGACTCCACCCTATGAAGCTCGAGTAGGCACTCGGGAACAGCCCCCGGCATAGGCGTGTACCCATAGTGACTGAACGGAGTGACTGAGAGAGATCAGCGTGTTCAGGTGAATATGAGTGATGATGACGAGGCATGGATGATTGGTGAAAATGAGGTGATAGTGGTTGAGGATTGGATAGTGGTGAGCATGAACAGGAGCAAGTAAAAATATTACGGTTTTTTTTGTTTTTTTTTTTTCTTTTTCTTTTTTCCCCTCTCTCTCTCTTTCTCTCTCTTGTACTACAAGAAAACAATTCGCCGGACGTCAGTGTCATTTGAGCCTCAGCACCTCGATAAGGCTTTGATACCTTTGAATTTGTCAGTCGTCACAGGAGGAGTTGCCACCGCCACCGCCACCGCCACTACCCTCAGCCCGCCAACAACCCGCAGTTTATCTTCCAGGATTAATCCCACGCTCGCCGCCAGTATCCACGCCCCGAGAACCTCCCAGCCTCTCTCACACCGCGCTCCCACGGCCGCCGATGCGGAGGAGTGTCTGAGGCAAGCCGCCGACCGCTCTTACACTTTTTGCCGCGTTAATCTCTTTCCCGCACGCGCCTTATGTCTCTTTCTTGTAGTATTTAGAAGGAGAACTAACAGTGGGGAGGGTGGACACTCACCCAGACAGCTGCTGGAAGCATAGCATCGGTTGGCCTGTGGCTGCCGAAATATCTGAGTGCATGGAAATGCGGGAAGGGGTGACACTGAAAGAGATTATATCAGAGGTCGACATGCATAAGGTTCTGGATAACTTACTTGTGCAGTCGATCGGCTGGAGGAGTGAGCTGAGGATGTCAGCAGAAGGCGGTGGTCCGTCAGCGGAGCGAAAGGTCAGAGTACTGCGAGCAACGACAGAGCCCACTGACCATAGGCAGCATGTATGCTGGACTGGGCAATCGCAATGATTCATGATCAGTGATGACCGCAGACGAATGCAACGCGAACAGAGCCCTGGATGGAGTGTACCTACAGATGTTGACGGCTGTAGCCTCCAGAGTCCAGACTGGAAGGAAAGACGAAGAAGGTCAGCATACATGCGCAGTAGGTGATCCGGTATCGGAGATGAGAACTTACCAGTAGTGGTGGCTGCTATGTGACAGTGGAACATCCGACGTTGTCAGCTGAAAGAAGCGAAGGTAATCACTTACTATCTCCGGCGACGCCTTGGGTATCCCTATTTCCTGGCAGGTGGCTGAGGGTGGAGGCTGGCCTCAACCAAGCTAACTGCTAAACTCCAGAGTTCGGGTTGTAGGCTGCAGCCAAAGTTAGGGGAACACTCTGGTAAGGGACGCAGCTAGGTCAAGAATACCTACTGAGCTACAATAACATTTTACCACGGAAAACATTCGCAGTACACAGATATATACCACTGAAAATGTTCCAGTACCGCAACACCCCACCTTCCTCCCTCTCACATCTCCAATGCTCCCTAACCTCCAGACGCGTGGCTCCTATCAGTAACATACATACTGTATGACTGCCACGATGGGAGCTTTTGTACAGAAACAATAGGGCTGTTCACGCGTAGACCCTTTTCTCACTTTCTTTCACTTTTCTTCACCAATATTCACCGGAACTAGCGAGAAATGGTGAAAAAAAGTGGGCCAAATCCTCTCGCTTTCTTTCACTACTTCTCGCCGATTCTCGCTGATTCTCGCTGATTCTCGCACTTCCTCGCCGTTTGTCGCCAATGCCAAACAATACATACTGACTTCTATTCCCATACACATGACATTGAAGAACAAGTAAAACTACTGACCTATGCGGTATGCCGGTGTGCTGGTGTGCACAAGGGCTGGAAGCGACAGAAGGGAAGAAGAAAAGTCGGCCGACCGATTGATGCCTCAAGCCTCAAGTGCTAAGCTGCAAGGACAAGGCGAGGGGTTTCCCGAGGATGGGACCCTTGAGTCGTGAGTGGTTGAGCCTAGGTCCTGAATCCTGATAGTGTTACGGCCGGCCTACGGCAAGTCAGTCTTGCTCTGCTAGAGAGGAGAAGGAAAGAAAGAAAGCGGGGGTAGACAGGTACCCGCTGGTCAAGTTAATGATTAGAGAGGAGAAAGTTCAGCATCGTTATCATTGTTTCAAGACCCCGTCGAAGGAAGGAGTGAAGACGGTGTGAAAAGAAGGCAGGAGTGAAAAGTACAGTCAGCCGTCAGCAATCAAGTTCAGCAAATCAGCACTCCGTAGCAAACAGTCGTATTCATTATTCAATCGCCACGGCTTCCGCGTTTACATCGCTCTTGCATTGTTGTAAGGTGATCCGTGATGGTCTGAGGTCTCCACCCGTCGAACAATCGAAGCTGCAGATAAAGAGGGGGTAGTCGGTATACTTGTCAAACCTCAAAACGGGCTGAAAACCTGGCAGGTGGTAGGTGGGATAGCAGCGTGGAAGCTGAAGCCTGAAGAGTGCGACTTCCGCAAGCAAGGAAAAATGCTGAAAACAAGAAGACAAGAAGAGAGAAGACAAGAAGAGAGGGTTATCACTCATCATCAGTGAATAGTGATCAAGTGATCAAACACTGCACAGTGCAAACGAGGGAAGTCAGAAAAGAGCTGTAAAGGAGCATGTCAACAGACAACAAGTGTCAAGCAGTTCACAACAGTCCAATAATGCACAGTCACCATTAGGCAATAGCAATGCCCAGTGTATCGATAGACGCTGAAGAATGGGAATGAAGAGTCACTGAGTCAGCTCCGGAACCATGTCCAAATCCGACGCCCTCATTCAAAGTATCTTTGAGCGCGACTGCCTGGTAATGGTGATCTCTCGGCTCTCCATATTTTGTGGCAGAAGACAGGAGCACTGGTTTGCAGCCTGCAGGAATGCGAACTGCGAAGGGTAAGAGTTAGAGCCAGATGAGGTGCGTAGGGGTGCAAGGCTGCAGTACTGGGGAAGGTGAGAGTAAGTAGGTGCGTTGTAAGTGGTGGACTGGTGGTCTGTGGGTGAATAGGGTGATGAGAGTATGAGACTATGAGAAGCTGAGGATGAGTGGGTGGAGACTCGGTGAGTGGTGAGTTGTGACTAAAGTCAGGCCCACGGCATGACAAAGGATATAGCGGCACCCGCCAGCTTTGCCAGCTTCCAAAAGAAAACAATATCGAACACACTCTACACTCACACATGGGTGTAATCACGAGTCCACAACCTTGCTGATGCACTGCGGGAAAGGGAAAGAGGCAGTCAGACCATGACGCGCAGCGTGTGCGTGCTGCACTTACCATACGATTGACTGGTGAGTGCTGCTGCTTTGCGGATGCGACCTGTGGATGTAGCAGCTGCAGACCGCTGGCTGGGGGCCTGGGGCCTGGCAGCTGCCAAGGCCAAAGTCCAAACATGAGAAAACATGAGAAATACCTGCATAGACCATAGCGGGTTTGCTGGTGAGTGGTGCGGATTGCCTGGTGATTGATGATGCGCGGTGATGGTGAAGACGGGTAGAGAGAGTGCAAGGAGGTGGTGAGGTGATGGTGGTGGTGCAGCAGAGGCAAAGTTCAAATCTCAGCCCACTTTGGTTGAAAAAAAAAGTCTCGTCAGTCTCAGGGAAGAAACAGGAAGCACACGTGCTACGAAAGGCATCGCTCCAGACATGGATGCGGAACTCACCTCACCGCCTTATCCCTTCTTGCCCGTTCTCCGTATCTCCTGACTCCTCTCTCACAGCAGGCAGCTTGTCATGGTCCGTCCTTCAAATCCATCCGATGAATCCCCGCGCCTGTTCCTCCAGCCCGTGCCATCCCACTCGGTCGATCCTCGCGCGCTGCTGCTTCCGCTCTCCGAGCAGCTCCTGTCGTCCAATCTGATCAAAATAACAGTGCGATTGCGGCGACCGCCGGGTTGTCGCCGACGCGTTCCGCCGCCATCGCCGCTCGCGCAGCCGTTGCCGCTGTGATGACGCCTCGTGCTCGGCCCGCATCGTCTCCAGCCGCTCGACCCAGCGCGTCTGCCCCCTCTGTCCCTCCTGTCGGCCGTACCTCTCGGGATGCTGCCGCCGGATCGTCCGCTCCCGCACGATCCGCCCACATCCGTGCAGCGCCCGCCGCCGGTGCTTCTCCCGCCACTTCTGCTTCTCTACCCGCTCAGCCCAGTCGCTCGGAGAGTCCGAACCGCGCTCCGGCGTTTCGTTGGCGGCGTCCAGACGAAGAGAAATTGGTGGAGTGGCTGTGTAGGAGGGACAAGTCTGGGTTAGCACGCCACCACGCCAGCTATATCTCGCACAAGATGGAAACGTGCAATCGGATGCTGACTTGCCTTGGTATGGAGAAGGACCAGCCCAGCATCACTGCAAAAAAGATCTCCGACAAGATTGGCAAGATGATCGACCGCTATAAGGAAATTGTTAAGGAGCTGGGTCAGAGTGGAGGAGGGATGGAAGAGACGAACTGGACGATTCAGAATGGACGGGACAAGGAGGAAGGGCAGGAGATACCATCAAAAGTTAGTACTTGCGTCCAGAAAGTGATCGCGATACCGGGAACAAACACTTACTTACTGGTCAACCTACACTACACTTTCTCGTTACTGCATAGGTTACATCGACCGCACTTGCCATTGGTATTGGGCATTCGATGAAATTATGGGCGCTCGCCCCAATATTCGTCCCCCGGTGGTTGCAAGCAGCTCGGGTCCCGCTCTTACCTCAAGCCTCAGGACAAAAACCGACACTCAGCCATCGGCACTCCGGTAGCTGAGGAGGCAGAAGATCTGGGGGAAGCGGACGATGCTGAGCTGCAAGGATTCTGGACGAGGTAGCTCCAATGCGCGGAGCTGATGTCGAAGAAGAAGAAGAAGAAAGAGAAGCTGGAAATGAAGAAACGGCTGAAGATCATGGTTCAGAGGACGAGACTAGGACGGTCCCAAAGGATGTCAGCACAAAGAAAACGGACGGTAAAGCTCAGGTTCACCGGCCGCAGAACAAACCTGCTGCGTCCACGCCCAGTAATGGACCACACATCGCTCGCCGAAGTGCCTCAGTCGCTACTCCAATCAAGAAGGGACCGACGACGATGGTGGATGCCATGATGGCAATCGAAGATCGAAGGCAAAAGCAGACAACTGAGCGCGACCTCTCTTCGGCAAAGCGTGCTGAAGACCTGCGGCAGGCAGTGGCAGCAGACGACAAGGCCAAATGGATGGGAGACCAGTCGCTGCAATGGGCCAAACTGCAAGGAAATGAAACTGAGCGCACGCAACGACGCTCCGAAAAAGAAGAAAGGGAGGATCGAAGAGCGCACGAGCGAGAAATGGACCGACGCAGAAGGGACAAAGAGCTGGACCTGGAGACAAAACGGGAGGATCGGGAGCGGGATCGCCAGGATTCAGAACGGGAGGACAGAAAAGATGAGCGTCGTCAGCGGGACATATCAGCCGAGTCAGCTGCTCAGAGGTGGCAGAGAGAGTTTGATGAGCAGGCAAAACAAAGAGAGGCCGATCGTAATCTAGAGCTCGAGCGGGTCAAGCTGGAGGTACTGAAGGCAAATCAAGACCACGAGATGCGAAAGATGGAGCTGCAGGCTCAGCAGGCCCAGCAGCAAGCCCAGCAAGCCAGCAAGCTCAACAAGCCCAAATGCAGCAAGCAATAGCTCAGCAAGCCCAACAAGCCCAAATGCAACAGGCAATGATGATGGGAATGGGACCTGGCCTGGGCAACGCTTTTCCGGGATCATCAAAGGGAGGAGACAGGGGAATGTGGCCTCCGATGCCACCACTGTGGCAAAGCCCATGGCAGAGCCCTTCAACGTCCTACCCTGGACCAATTGGACCCGGTATTTGGCCAACGTTTTGGCCCGGGCCCCCGCCTGGGAGCGCAGATATGAGTGTTGGAAGTGGTTCATACGCAACGGAGCGGTCGAATGTGGTGGAAGGGACAACCAAGGGTAAGGAAAAAGCGCACGGATCCGATGACGAGCAGGATCGACAGCACAGTGAATAGTGGTTCTTACCAGTGTCATACACTAATACGATAGCAAGAGGTATGTACATTGTACGCTTCCCAAAGAACCAGACAACCAGTAGGCAGTGTGGAATACTAATAATGAATCGTGATTCATATCCAATCCAAAATACAGAGAACTAGTAGCCAAGGCGCTCGAGCATTGCACGTTGAACTTCACGTCGACGACCATCTCCGCCAGCAGGCTCATTCCTGTCGACGTCCTCCAGTTCGTTGAGCTCCAGTTCTGCTTCCGACACATCGTACCCATCTTCCGCCTGCCACATGTCTTCTACCGATAAGAGAATATTGTGAAGAACGCAACAAGCCATGATCCACCTGCACACCCCTTCCATGTGATCGTCGTTGAGGATGCGTGCTCTAAGTCCCTTCAAACTACCCCATCTACCCTTGAGCAGTCCAAAGGCGTGCTCAATGTCGATACGCACGGACGAAAGGTGCTTGTTGAAACGACGGTTGTCTCGAGCTCGAGAGAGAGGTTTCTTGTAGGGAGAGACCAGATGATTGCTATTTGGGTAGGCGAGTCTCCAAGCAAGTACTCATCGTTCGAAAAGTACTGTTCAGGGTGGACGGCGATATCTGCGTTTGCCCAGACGCGACTATCGTGCACCGAACCTGGCCAACCTGTCATCACGTAAGTGAATCGCAGTTTGTGGTCACAGACAGCCGTAAGGTTCAGCGCGTAGCGCTTCTTCCGATTAAAAAATCTTCTCCTCTCATCTGTCCGCCTTTTCACATCGACGCAGTCGCGTTGCAGATAGAATGTATCAGCTCGACGTTCGTGAAAGGTATAAATATGAATGTATGATGGCAAACAGAAATTCTCACCAGGTCGTTCATTTAGAACAATGTCGGTTGCATCCACCTTGCCAATAACACCCTTTATTCCCGACCTTTCCATAGCATTCCTAGATTCCTTCACTCGTTCCTCTACGCCAGGCCACTTGATCCAGTCCTTCAAGATATCAGTGATGGCAATTGCAACCCTCCGCGTGCAGTTGATGATATGTCCTTCCGATTGCCCCCAGTGCCCAGCAGCAAGACGAATTGCACTACCAGTTCCATTTGTGCCAAACTTGTGCAGTGCTATGGCCAACTGATCTGCAACGGGCGCCTGCGGTGACTTGGCGCTGGATCCAAAGATGGAGTGCTTGACTATGAGGTCGTGTACGAAGGCAAACGTCCGACGGTCCATCCTAACCCATGCCCGGAATCGCAAATCGTCTAGCTCTGGAAGAACATGATGAACCCACGTCTTTGATCTTGGGACTTGAAGACGCGCATTGAGGTAGCGTGTACGTTGCAGCTCGTCCAGCCAGGCGAGAGCGAGAAAAGACATGGAAGGATGGTGTTCTGGGCAGTCGTCGGGGCTCTCCGAACTGTTAAGGATGGCCAAAGCGGCACCGCATTCGGCGTCATGGATTAGGGACGCGCGCGAAAGTCCAGCCATGCTTGTGCTCTTCCCGTGTGCAAGGTTCAAGATGGATGTCTGGTCTTTGAAGATCCGGTTCGCTGTGACTCTGTGAGGGGCGGAGTAGTAGAGACATTTTTTTTTGAATATTTCTCTGGTAAAATCTCGTTACAATGGTGAATGGGGGAAATGTGCGAAGTTTGGCGAAGTTTGGTGAAATTTAGCCTTACGCGTGAACAGCCCTAATGGTGCCGCGTTTCAGCAGCGTTCACCGACGCTGCTCACTTGGCGGAGCCTTTTGAAAATCAAAACGTCAGAAAAATATAAAAAAAGAATATCCGAAACCGATTGCGCCCTCAGTCTTTGAGCCGCGAGAGAGGCCGAGATTCGAGAAGACGAAGGCGACTCAGCACAAACGCCAAGGAGCGCTTTGTTCTTTGGTGCGGGAAAGCGTACAGAGTCGCCGAGGAGGCCGTCCAACCAGTCGCTCGCCTCGTCAAGAACGAGCCGACAAGTGCAGATCTGAGATATTCCCTGGCTCAAACATACACTGTGAAGGCATCGGCCGGGGCTCATCTGATCAAAAATCTATTACCTATCAACATGCGAGCGCTTCGACCCAAAAAGACAGCTAGGGTGAACCTTTACGCGCTCCCGACTGCAACCGGCGGCTGCCGAAGTTGTCCGAGCTCTTCTCGCGGACAAATTTGACACTGTCTTGCTCTTTAGCGTGTTCAGCGCGGTTACACAAGCGCGCGGTCGCACAAGCAAAAGAACCCATGGCTCAGAATCCACCTTGCCCCCGCCTTGTCTGATCTACGGAAGACCATGTTCGGCTGGGCCTCCATCAATCAACGTGAAGAAAAGCTGCAAGAGCGTGAGCGACCGTTTCTGCAATATGTTGAACTGATACTTTGCTTCTGAGTACTTCTTTCTGTTTTTCTCTTCTCTTCGCCGAAACCGTAATACACGTCGGCCGAAAACGTTCGCATCAAGAACTTAAACACCAGATGACCCCTGATTCGGGTTGGAGTTATTTCTTGGTTACACTTTGTCAGTACCTATGACCGATGAAAACGCCCCCTATGTCGCTGACACTTATCTTTTTTCGCCTTCATCAGCCGCTCCAGTCACATTGCTTTCAGAGCAACGAGCTTCTGTGATCTCAAGAAGCGCCAAATGACGCTATCACGGAGGGTAAGTCGTACGTCCCTCGTTCGTAGGCACTCCCTGTCTAGGTCGGCCAGGACACATCGTGAGCGTATCAAAGTGCGATGGCTGGGTCGAGAAAAAGGAGGAGATTGCGGTCCGGGGTGTCCTTGAGCCGAGATTGCTTGTGTGTATCCGATCGCTGGTACTGGAGAGGATGAGCCATGATGCTGCGGACTTGCTTGCGCTGCTGCTTACAATTGTCCCATACATTGAATTCAGATTCCACCCCTCAGCATTGTTGTCTCCTTTTCTCATACTTTTGTCTTTTCCTGGATTGAATATGAACACCATCGCTTCCGTCTTCGTTCGCCTGCACTTCAGAAGGAAGAAAGGCTGTTCCTCGTGATATAACGTCACACACAGATGAGTGCCCGAGGTAGCCGCTGGCTATCGTGCGTTTTCACAACACCTTGTTCAGCTGAACCGTGTCAAAAAGACGTTGAGCACAGCTTTCTTCACCTGGAGCCAAATTGAAGGAAGAGATCGGATCAATCAAGCCCTCTCGAAGAACTTTTTGAGGGCAAAGTTGACATAACCCATTGGATCGACGCTCGTAAGTGCTTCTAATTTTCACCGCATCACTCACTAACCTTGCTTTTGCACCGCGATACACAGAAATTCATTTGGGGCACATTTTTTAAGCTGCTGACGATAGCCTTCGCGCTCGTAGAAGGTCTCGGACTGTCCAAGCACATTGTGAGTGAGCTCCGGACCCACGCTACCGTGGCAGAGGCTGATTTCTGTGCCTCACATTCAACAGTGTAAGACGGAAGTGGACAACTTGGGTGCAAACAAGATTCTAAAGCTGCTAACGACAGCCTTTGTTTTCGTGGACGGTCTCGGACTGTCCAAGGGAATGGTGAGTGAGCTGCGGACCAATACTATCACAGCAGAGGCTAACTTCCGTCCCTACTTCACAGTGTACCACGGAGGTGCAAAACTTGGGTGCGAACAGCACTCTGAAAAGGCTTTGTGAAATGTACAGCCTCAACAGTTTCATGCGTAAGTTTTCCAGTTGAATTCTGCAGAACCGTGTGCTGACTAGACAATATGATTACAGTGCATCGAACATTCTACTCGTCGGCTTGGTTTCCGCGAGATGGAAGACAGGTATCCATTGCACCTTTGCGCTTTCTTCAGCTACAGAT
This sequence comes from Tilletia indica, assembly GCA_001689995.1. Lineage (NCBI taxonomy): Eukaryota > Fungi > Basidiomycota > Exobasidiomycetes > Tilletiales > Tilletiaceae > Tilletia > Tilletia indica. The sequence goes on from MAPW01000105.1 coordinate 39,019, forward strand.
CAGATCTTACATCGGTGCCTCGTCTCGGTCCTGCCTCATGGACGGGCACATCTACTCATGAACCGCGAACACCGCGTTTCCGGCGCGCTTTCAGGACTGCGATACCGGACCAGTTCTTGCCTGACCAAGAAACCTCCAGATCACCACCTTCTCCTTCGTAGCACCCCAACTTCCGCGTTGTGGGTCAGAGCTGCGACATTGACACTTGCTGCGGAAGGAGTCGACTGTATTGGAATTTGGGCATGCAGCGAAAATCAAATAATGGTAATAGACACTTTACGCACGCTCGTTGCAGGCCACCGGGAGAGGCTCGGAGCGCTTGAATCGCGAAATGAGGTGGGAGGAGCCATTTTTCAGGCCAACTCCATTAATAGAATTGCAACGACCTTCGCCCCATGCTATCTGCAAGGCACATGAGATATGCACAGGGAAGACCATTGAACCACACAGGATGGACAGCTTTTCAGCTGGCTATTCAAAAGAAGCCTGCACTTCTTCATTGCTGCTTATATGCTGACTTTTCACTCCCTCACACAGGCACACAGGCTGAGGATGCAGACAAGCGAAGATGGTCAGTCTTAGGATTTTTTTTTTTATAAACTATCGTATGGACAGATGAGCAAAGAGTCAGCTTGTGCTTGTACTGGGAAGATGGAAATTTGAAAGACGTCAACGAGCGAGAAAGAAGGTCAAACAGCGCTCTCTGACAGGCTTCAGGTGCGATAAGTACAGATTTGCAGAGCCTCATCTCATCTCCAGGGGTTGCTCTCGCAACGACGTTGCGTAAAGTAAAAAAATGAGGTATTGTTCGTTTCAGCGTTCCTGGCCGGGTGGGACGAAACGACAGGCGTGCGTAAAGTGTCTAATTAGTACTTTCATCGCGGTTCGGCGTCAGTCTCGTAGAAACCAGGGTGCTTACGTGTCGCGGGATTGCGTAACATGCCCAGTACGTTCCAGCAGGCTTCACGTTTTGCACGGAGGCTGGCTGATGCTCAACAAGGAAGGGACCGCAACGGAACTATCAGCACAAGCGAAGCTCAAGCTAAACCTCAATCGACAATCCTCACTCACTTTTTCCGGTACCGCTAACTTCGACGCCCTTCGCATGGATCTCAGTGCAGTAGATCTTTTTTCCGCCTTCGATCTAAAGATGCCCAGCATGTTCCAACACGCTTCAGCTTTTGCACTGTATAGGGCTGATGTTATTTGTCAATAAACAACGAAGAAACCTGGTCATCAGCACAATCCGAGCTGGAGGTAAGCCTTCGGCAACACTCGCAGAACCTAACTCACTCTTGCCTTTACCGACCGTATTGACGCCGTGAGCATCGATGGCAGTGAAGTGAAACGTCTTACCGCCTTCGATCGCTGAGCTGCTGCTGTATTTCCAGCTCTTGCCTGACAAAGAAATCTCCAGATCAGCACCTTCTTCAGCGGGATAAAGAAGTTTGGCAGCACTCACACCCGAACCAATCCATGTCCCATGAGGCATGAACCGCTTGAACGTCTGCACAGATTCCCCTGTAGCGTTTCCCTGACGACAGAACTCGTTGTAGAAGGGCTTAACGCTGGCGAAAGAAGTATTATTAAGTTCAGCAGTCAGCTTACTTGACTAGACACAACTCGGAAAATACTGTGCATTCCTCACCAGTCACAGCCGACAGTACAGCCTTTCCAGCACTTGTAGATCAAAGCTGCAGTTCAAGGCTACGGCCTGGTTACAAGAACATAAAGTAAGAACTCATCGGGTACACTGTACACATTCCACTTACCCCGACCGGAATCGCAACAATCTGTGATGGAAAGACAGGAACAAGAAGATTCAAAAGCAAAGAATCTCGGAACATCGTTAAACGAATATTTATGACCGCGCAGCTGAATCACTCACGTCAAAAACCGAATTTGGGACTGAATATTCCCAGTTAGGAGGCACTCTGTTAGCGCTGGAATCTCAGTCCTCTGAACAGCGTGTGAGCTCACTTGGACCATATTCGTTTGGATCGCAACTGCGTCTAGTGTTCGATTGCTGCATAGAATGTCGATTAGTGCCGTCAGCTCGCCTTGGACGAACTGCGTGTGCCGGTGATAAATATCTTTGACAGATAAATACCCCAGCACCGCGTTCCCCAGGGCGTTAACGAAGTTGAAAAAAGTTGCGTGGACTGTCCACGTGTCGGATCCTGCATTGAATCCGGCCTTGAGTCCCCGGTAAGATTGAAGTTGATGCCGGTATAGAAGCTGCACCTTCTGCTTTTTCTGATGCTGTCGTTGATCGTCGCCTACATCTTCTCGGCCTCTCTTGAGGCTCGAGGACGAAGTGGAAGGAATTGGTAGTGAAGTGTAACCAAGAAATAACTCCAACCCGAATCAGGGGTTATCTGCTGTTTGAGCTCTTGATGCGAGGCTTTTCGGCCGATGTGTACTACGGTCTCGACTGCGAGAGCCAATCTGGACTCCGGGTCGAGGATGTCGGCGGCCAGGCGGACGGGCGGTCGACCTGTCTCTTTAATTTGACTTTAGGTAAAGAGAGCCATACCAAACGCCTTTTTGAAGCAGGTCAGCTTAATCAGGTGCTGTGAAAACGCACAACAGCCAGTGACGACCTTGGAAACCCACCCGTGTGTGAAATGATACCACGAAGACGGAAGATCACCCTTTCTTCTTTCTGGCGTGGAGTCTTCAGCACGACGAGACCGAAAACGACAGCGATGATGTTTGTATTGAATTCAAGGAAGAGATGAGAGATTAATGTAGTGTGAGAAATTGATGTAGTGGAAGCATGGTTACCTCCGGGACCGGTGGTGACGGTCCTTGCCTCCATCACCCTATCCTGGTGACCTACCAGACAGGAATGAAGTGATTGTCCCACTGGGACCTGCCTTCCGAGTGGTGGTGACGTTCCTACCCCGTCCGCTGAAAAAATAAATCAGACATGAATGACCTAGAATTCAACCTTTTTAGCTTTTTTTCTTCGCCGGCAGCTCTCCACGCAAGCCTGGCGAAGTGGCCGTGCGCCATCACATTGCGGAGCGTGGACATGGCAGCTGAGGCGATGTCCTTGGTGGAGGGATTATTTTCTCTATCGACATGGCCGGTTCTGATTTGGTTGTCTATTCTTGAGCCAGGAAATATCTGAGATCTGCACTTGTCGGCTTCTTTTTGACGAAGCGAAGGAATAGTTGGACGGCCTCCTCGGCATCCGGCTACTCTGTACGCTTTCCGAGACCAGAGAATGTAGCGGTCCTCGATGTTGGTGCTGAGTCGACTCCGTCTTCTCGGCCTCTTTTGAGGCTTCATAACTGAGTGGCAGGCATTGAGGGAGTGTGAGGCATGGTGCGTGAGTTGATGGGACGAAGGGTGGTGAGAGAGGGAGGGTAAAAACGATCGGAAATGCCTGCTATATAGCAAGCCTTCCCCGTTCTGCTGGCAACTTCTGAAAACAATTCTTTGCTTCTTCCGGTGTGTTTGGTGGTCGTCGCCTCCGTCTTTTTGGCCTCTCTCGCGGCTCAAAGACTGAGTGGCCGGCCTTCTTCGAGGCGGACAGGCATAGAAATCGTCCTGCTGGCAGCTGCTTTAAACAATTCCCGTTCCTGACGCACTGTACCTCTCTGAGCTGCTGCTGTATTTCCAGCTCTTGCCTGACAAAGAAATCTCCAGATCAGCACCTTCTTCAGCGGGATAAAGAAGTTTGGCAGCACTCACACCCGAACCAATCCATGTCCCATGAGGCATGAACCGCTTGAACGTCTGCACAGATTCCCCTGTAGCGTTTCCCTGACGACAGAACTCGTTGTAGAAGGGCTTAACGCTGGCGAAAGAAGTATTATTAAGTTCAGCAGTCAGCTTACTTGACTAGACACAACTCGGAAAATACTGTGCATTCCTCACCAGTCACAGCCGACAGTACAGCCTTTCCAGCACTTGTAGATCAAAGCTGCAGTTCAAGGCTACGGCCTGGTTACAAGAACATAAAGTAAGAACTCATCGGGTACACTGTACACATTCCACTTACCATTGACGTCCAGATGAAAGACAGTCGCGACTCGTCTCGCTCTCTGCTGGAAGTCGTTAAGATCTCTTCCAACGGTGCAGCCAAAGGCTAAGGTTCTCAACTAGCGCCACAATTCTAGACGCCGCAGATCCGTCCGCCGTTGGCGGCTTGGCGCGCTCACACAATAAGCTTTCTCATTTGTCTCGGAACCGATTTTAGGGACCAGCAACAGCAGTGCAGCGCCTCCTCATTTCCCACGGCAGCAAACAAAGCAACAGGCTTGTCGCTCTGTTGCTCTGTCGCTCTGTCGCTCTGTCGCTCTGTCGCTCTCCCACCTGACCGCAATTCATTCCGAGAGACAGCTTCTCCGGCCCTGACGATCAGGGCGCCAGGGTGCTTATGACGTGTGCGAGCGCGAGAGACTTCAGCCGCTCACAGACAGAAGCCACGGATAATTATCTAAGATGAGGCGAGGCAAGGCACCTTTTCTCGGGTCCTTTGGCTCGTGGCTTCCCCTTGCAGATTTTGACGTCTCCGCTGATCTGTTCTGAATCCCGAGGTGAGTTCTCTCCCAGTGTTGTCACAGCCCACATGGCCTCGCCTATCTTATCTTGTTATCGTATCTATTCTCCTTCAGCATCATCATCATCGTGGCCGGTACTCTCGATGAACAGCACCAGCAGCTCTTCCCTCTTGCTCCTCACTTCTTATCTTTCTCTTTCTCCTTCAAGGGCGAACCCAACAACTCCGTCATCGGCCGCGTCGAAGTCATGAAGCTCATGCGTGCGGATATGGAAGGAGCGCCTGCTCTTGTTGCAGCTACCTGGGCTCCCTTCTTACTCCTCACTTCTTACCTTGTCTTTGTACAGGATTGTACGAGTACCTTCTCGTCGAAAGGTAGCGGGCCCAAGCGCTCCACTCGTCGAGGGATGTGTGGATTAGACGGAGCCGTTTTTATGGGAAGGCCTTAAACGTGCTGTCTGTCAGCCAACTTATGTGTATGAGAGGAAAAACGCTTCTCTGACGCGGTTCAGCTGAGCAAGGTGTTTTGAAAACGCGCGATAGATAATGGCCACCTCGGGCACTCACCTGCGTGTGAAACAATATCACGACGACCACCCTTTCTTCCTTCTAATTCAAACTCTTCGTGAGCAAGACTGCATTTCAGAAGGAAGAAAGCGTGGTGCTTGTGGTATCACTTTACCCCTGAGGTGGTAAATTCGATAGCCTTGCCCTTTCCGGATGGCGAAGTGATGAGGAGCCGAGCCGGGCGGGTTTGTGCTATATGAGGAAGAGCTTGTGGTGGTAGTAGTCGAAAGGAGTGCGCTCGTTCCCGCCGCATCGACCCAGCTCGGCCGCTTTGTGTCGGGAGGTGTCGAGCCAGCAACGGGAAGGTGTGGTCTACTCGCCAGCCGTTGAAAGCGTTTATATAGGCAAAAAAGACAACACAGAAAAAAGCCGAACAGCTGGCTCCTGTTCGCACAGGCACTAGGAAGTCTGACTAGTAATCAGCGTCCTAGAATCGTCCGTGTGTTCAAGTCGCATGTCAGTGTCACGTTTCGGCTTTTTTTTTCCTCTTTTTTTTCCCCTTCTAGATCCTTCAGCACTCCGATACATAATCAGCACTCAGCGCGTCGCACGTAGCTTGACCTTGAGAGGTTCATATGAAAATGTGACACAGGACATGGCGCAACTTGCTCTCCCTACGTCGGGAGTCCGCAGCCAATTCCGGCACTCTTATTGATTTTGCTCGTCGTTTCTCCGTTCTCTACGGCTGAGGCTCTAGGATCCCCACGATATATACGCATGCTTCCCGGTTCCCTTCTGGCTCCCTCTCCTGAAATTCGATTTCGTTTCCAAGCAGTGGTAGTCCCCTCCTTTGGGTGGGCGCCTGAATTATGAGTACGCACCTGTCTCTGCATAATTCAAATTCTCTGCGGACGCTTCAGCGGCCGCGTTTTCATCTGATGTCTGATGATGCCTTGTTGTTCGGAGCGCGGCAGGCAATTTTCTTGTTCGTGCTTGGAGTAAATGTCAGGTTCATCGCCGGTATCGCAGTCCTGTACGCGTTCCGGAAGCTTGACGACGCGGTGCTTGCGGCTCATGATGTAGATGAGTTCTAGACAGTGGCCACCTCGGGAAAGGCTGGACTGCGGAAGCGCGGATTTTTTCCTCCCTCCGCGCCTCCGTCAAAAATCCTCCGCGACCCCCGCAACGCGCAGAGAGGCTTCGATAAAGTGTTCTCCCGAACGCTGAGGGCGGAGCAGTGAGCGCCGGAGACCAAAAACGTTTGCGGAGCACGGAGCAGCTGATTTGAACATTGTGGAATTTGCGGAGCTCCGCGATCTCCGCGGCCTCCGCGATGTCAGAAATTTTCCTCCGTGCCGGAAAAAGCCGCGAAGCGCGGAGCAGCTTCGTCCAGTATGGCGTCTGTTTTTCAAAGCTCGGATTTCGGAGGGACTTAAAGATTTCAGGCTGGTTTTTGCGGAGGCGCGGAAGGAAGAAACACTCCGCAATCACATATCAGCGGAGGCGAAATTGAAGGGTGGCGCAGCCACCCTGATGTTGCCCTTCTCTGCAAGTTACAAGCACAGTCACTACTTGCTTTATATCAGTGAGCAGTGAGCAGGTACACATATGGCAATTGAGTATTGACATAACAATTGACATAATTATATTTTCTCACGAAGGGCAGACGCCGCGTTACGCGTACATGCTGGTTGATTACCGACCTCTTTTTTTGCTGCTGTTGTGGTCCTTTGTTGTGGGTCACAACGTCTGGGAAAGACTCTGGCCCTTAAGGCCACGGTCACTATCTATTGGTCTACTGTCAGTATCTCACCGTTTTTCGGCTCAAAAAGTGACATATGTCAATATGTGTGTGACTTCAATTGCGGATGTGGGACTGAAGCTCGCTGACGCAAGGACATCCTCGCCTCATACACATGCACGAGCGGGACGATCCTCATCAGCAAGCTCGAAGCTTTGGCTTGCAGTCTCTTGAACGATCAGCGATTGGTATCAGGAAGAGCAGTGGACTGAAATCTGCTATCCGCTCTGTAAGCTCACTCTTTCTCCTCATCCCTCCTGCCCCTCTCCTTTATGCTTCGCAGTGCCTCAACATTCATCGTCTCCCTTGCAGCTGCAAAGACTTTCTCATTTCCATCACACGCATTTCGCACCACATTAAATGCATTTGCTAGTATGATGGACACGAATCCTGCGGGGACTCGGCTGGTTAATGTTGCTAACTTGAGGGATACGGCCATTATGGTGAGCATCCGCTTTTTTTCATGCTTCTTTCCACTGCTCTAACCTTCCTTTTCTTGACTCTCCGTTACTTTCTCAGCTGGAGGAGGCCGTTGTACTTTTGCGCGCTGATCTGGATATCGCGACGCTGACGATCCAGGCGGATCTGGACCGGTTCCAACGCCATAAAGTGGTGGACTTGAAGGTGATGATGGTCTCGTTTGCGAAATTCGTCGGGAATTATGCAGAGACAGGTGCGTACTCATAACTCAGGCGCCCACCCAAAGGAGGGGACTACCACTGCTTGGAAACGAAATCGAATTTCAGGAGAGGGAGCCAGAAGGGAACCGGGAAGCATGCGTATATATCGTGGGGATCCTAGAGCCTCAGCCGTAGAGAACGGAGAAACGACGAGCAAAATCAATAAGAGTGCCGGAATTGGCTGCGGACTCCCGACGTAGGGAGAGCAAGTTGCGCCATGTCCTGTGTCACATTTTCATATGAACCTCTCAAGGTCAAGCTACGTGCGACGCGCTGAGTGCTGATTATGTATCGGAGTGCTGAAGGATCTAGAAGGGGAAAAAAAAGAGGAAAAAAAAAGCCGAAACGTGACACTGACATGCGACTTGAACACACGGACGATTCTAGGACGCTGATTACTAGTCAGACTTCCTAGTTCCTGTGCGAACAGGAGCCAGCTGTTCGGCTTTTTTCTGTGTTGTCTTTTTTGCCTATATAAACGCTTTCAACGGCTGGCGAGTAGACCACACCTTCCCGTTGCTGGCTCGACACCTCCCGACACAAAGCGGCCGAGCTGGGTCGATGCGGCGGGAACGAGCGCACTCCTTTCGACTACTACCACCACAAGCTCTTCCTCATATAGCACAAACCCGCCCGGCTCGGCTCCTCATCACTTCGCCATCCGGAAAGGGCAAGGCTATCGAATTTACCACCTCAGGGGTAAAGTGATACCACAAGCACCACGCTTTCTTCCTTCTGAAATGCAGTCTTGCTCACGAAGAGTTTGAATTAGAAGGAAGAAAGGGTGGTCGTCGTGATATTGTTTCACACGCAGGTGAGTGCCCGAGGTGGCCATTATCTATCGCGCGTTTTCAAAACACCTTGCTCAGCTGAACCGCGTCAGAGAAGCGTTTTTCCTCTCATACACATAAGTTGGCTGACAGACAGCACGTTTAAGGCCTTCCCATAAAAACGGCTCCGTCTAATCCACACATCCCTCGACGAGTGGAGCGCTTGGGCCCGCTACCTTTCGACGAGAAGGTACTCGTACAATCCTGTACAAAGACAAGGTAAGAAGTGAGGAGTAAGAAGGGAGCCCAGGTAGCTGCAACAAGAGCAGGCGCTCCTTCCATATCCGCACGCATGAGCTTCATGACTTCGACGCGGCCGATGACGGAGTTGTTGGGTTCGCCCTTGAAGGAGAAAGAGAAAGATAAGAAGTGAGGAGCAAGAGGGAAGAGCTGCTGGTGCTGTTCATCGAGAGTACCGGCCACGATGATGATGATGCTGAAGGAGAATAGATACGATAACAAGATAAGATAGGCGAGGCCATGTGGGCTGTGACAACACTGGGAGAGAACTCACCTCGGGATTCAGAACAGATCAGCGGAGACGTCAAAATCTGCAAGGGGAAGCCACGAGCCAAAGGACCCGAGAAAAGGTGCCTTGCCTCGCCTCATCTTAGATAATTATCCGTGGCTTCTGTCTGTGAGCGGCTGAAGTCTCTCGCGCTCGCACACGTCATAAGCACCCTGGCGCCCTGATCGTCAGGGCCGGAGAAGCTGTCTCTCGGAATGAATTGCGGTCAGGTGGGAGAGCGACAGAGCGACAGAGCGACAGAGCGACAGAGCAACAGAGCGACAAGCCTGTTGCTTTGTTTGCTGCCGTGGGAAATGAGGAGGCGCTGCACTGCTGTTGCTGGTCCCTAAAATCGGTTCCGAGACAAATGAGAAAGCTTATTGTGTGAGCGCGCCAAGCCGCCAACGGCGGACGGATCTGCGGCGTCTAGAATTGTGGCGCTAGTTGAGAACCTTAGCCTTTGGCTGCACCGTTGGAAGAGAACTTAACGACTTCCAGCAGAGAGCGAGACGAGTCGCGACTGTCTTTCATCTGGACGTCAATGGTAAGTGGAATGTGTACAGTGTACCCGATGAGTTCTTACTTTATGTTCTTGTAACCAGGCCGTAGCCTTGAACTGCAGCTTTGATCTACAAGTGCTGGAAAGGCTGTACTGTCGGCTGTGACTGGTGAGGAATGCACAGTATTTTCCGAGTTGTGTCTAGTCAAGTAAGCTGACTGCTGAACTTAATAATACTTCTTTCGCCAGCGTTAAGCCCTTCTACAACGAGTTCTGTCGTCAGGGAAACGCTACAGGGGAATCTGTGCAGACGTTCAAGCGGTTCATGCCTCATGGGACATGGATCGGATCGGATGTGAGTGCTGCCAAACTTCTTTATCCCGCTGAAGAAGGTGCTGATCTGGAGATTTCTTTGTCAGGCAAGAGCTGGAAATACAGCAGCAGCTCAGAGAGGTACAGTGCGTCAGGAACGGGAATTGTTTAAAGCAGCTGCCAGCAGGACGATTTCTATGCCTGTCCGCCTCGAAGAAGGCCGGCCACTCAGTCTTTGAGCCGCGAGAGAGGCCAAAAAGACGGAGGCGACGACCACCAAACACACCGGAAGAAGCAAAGAATTGTTTTCAGAAGTTGCCAGCAGAACGGGGAAGGCTTTCTATATAGCAGGCATTTCCGATCGTTTTTACCCTCCCTCTCTCACCACCCTTCGTCCCATCAACTCACGCACCATGCCTCACACTCCCTCAATGCCTGCCACTCAGTTATGAAGCCTCAAGAGAGGCCGAGAAGACGGAGTCGACTCAGCACCAACATCGAGGACCGCTACATTCTCTGGTCTCGGAAAGCGTACAGAGTAGCCGGATGCCGAGGAGGCCGTCCAACTATTCCTTCGCTTCGTCAAAAAGAAGCCGACAAGTGCAGATCTCAGATATTTCCTGGCTCAAGAATAGACAACCAAATCAGAACCGGCCATGTCGATAGAGAAAATAATCCCTCCACCAAGGACATCGCCTCAGCTGCCATGTCCACGCTCCGCAATGTGATGGCGCACGGCCACTTCGCCAGGCTTGCGTGGAGAGCTGCCGGCGAAGAAAAAAAGCTAAAAAGGTTGAATTCTAGGTCATTCATGTCTGATTTATTTTTTCAGCGGACGGGGTAGGAACGTCACCACCACTCGGAAGGCAGGTCCCAGTGGGACAATCACTTCATTCCTGTCTGGTAGGTCACCAGGATAGGGTGACGGACTGGTCCGGTATCGCAGTCCTGAAAGCGCGCCGGAAACGCGGTGTTCGCGGTTCATGAGTAGATGTGCCCGTCCATGAGGCAGGACCGAGACGAGGCACCGATGTAAGATCTGATCTGTAGCTGAAGAAAGTGCAAAGGTGCAATGGATACCTGTCTTCCATCTCGCGGAACCCAAGCCGACGAGTAGAATGTTCGATGCACTGTAATCATATTGTCTAGTCAGCACACGGTTCTGCAGAATTCAACTGGAAAACTTACGCATGAAACTGTTGAGGCTGTACATTTCACAAAGCCTTTTCAGAGTGCTGTTCGCACCCAAGTTTTGCACCTCCGTGGTACACTGTGAAGTAGGGACGGAAGTTAGCCTCTGCTGTGATAGTATTGGTCCGCAGCTCACTCACCATTCCCTTGGACAGTCCGAGACCGTCCACGAAAACAAAGGCTGTCGTTAGCAGCTTTAGAATCTTGTTTGCACCCAAGTTGTCCACTTCCGTCTTACACTGTTGAATGTGAGGCACAGAAATCAGCCTCTGCCGCGGTAGCGTGGGTCCGGAGCTCACTCACAATGTGCTTGGACAGTCCGAGACCTTCTACGAGCGCGAAGGCTATCGTCAGCAGCTTAAAAAATGTGCCCCAAATGAATTTCTGTGTATCGCGGTGCAAAAGCAAGGTTAGTGAGTGATGCGGTGAAAATTAGAAGCACTTACGAGCGTCGATCAAATGGGTTATGTCAACTTTGCCCTCAAAAAGTTCTTCGAGAGGGCTTGATTGATCCGATCTCTTCCTTCAATTTGGCTCCAGGTGAAGAAAGCTGTGCTCAACGTCTTTTTGACACGGTTCAGCTGAACAAGGTGTTGTGAAAACGCACGATAGCCAGCGGCTACCTCGGGCACTCATCTGTGTGTGACGTTATATCACGAGGAACAGCCTTTCTTCCTTCTGAAGTGCAGGCGAACGAAGACGGAAGCGATGGTGTTCATATTCAATCCAGGAAAAGACAAAAGTATGAGAAAAGGAGACAACAATGCTGAGGGGTGGAATCTGAATTCAATGTATGGGACAATTGTAAGCAGCAGCGCAAGCAAGTCCGCAGCATCATGGCTCATCCTCTCCAGTACCAGCGATCGGATACACACAAGCAATCTCGGCTCAAGGACACCCCGGACCGCAATCTCCTCCTTTTTCTCGACCCAGCCGTCGCACTTTGATACGCTCACGATGTGTCCTGGCCGACCTAGACAGGGAGTGCCTACGAACGAGGGACGTACGACTTACCCTCCGTGATAGCGTCATTTTGCGCTTCTTGAGATCACAGAAGCTCGTTGCTCTGAAAGCAATGTGACTGGAGCGGCTGATGAAGGCGAAAAAAAGATAAGTGTCAGCGACATAGGAGGCGTTTTCATCGGTCATAGGTACTGACAAAGTGTAACCAAGAAATAACTCCAACCCGAATCAGGGGTCATCTGGTGTTTAAGTTCTTGATGCGAACGTTTTCGGCCGACGTGTATTACGGTTTCGGCGAAGAGAAGAGAAAAACAGAAAAAAGTACTCAGAAGCAAAGTATCAGTTCAACATATTGCAGAAACGGTCGCTCACGCTCTTGCAGCTTTTCTTCACGTTGATTGATGGAGGCCCAGCCGAACATGGTCTTCCGTAGATCAGACAAGGCGGGGGCAAGGTGGATTCTGAGCCATGGGTTCTTTTGCTTGTGCGACCGCGCGCTTGTGTAACCGCGCTGAACACGCTAAAGAGCAAGACAGTGTCAAATTTGTCCGCGAGAAGAGCTCGGACAACTTCGGCAGCCGCCGGTTGCAGTCGCGAGCGCGTAGAGGTTCACCCTAGCTGTCTTTTTGGGTCGAAGCGCTCGCATGTTGATAGGTAATAGATTTTTGACCAGATGAGCCCCGGCCGATGCCTTCACAGTGTATGTTTGAGCCAGGGAATATCTCAGATCTGCACTTGTCGGCTCGTTCTTGACGAGGCGAGCGACTGGTTGGACGGCCTCCTCGGCGACTCTGTACGCTTTCCCGCACCAAAGAACAAAGCGCTCCTTGGCGTTTGTGCTGAGTCGCCTTCGTCTTCTCGAATCTCGGCCTCTCTCGCGGCTCAAAGACTGAGGGCGCAATCGGTTTCGGATATTCTTTTTTTATATTTTTCTGACGTTTTGATTTTCAAAAGGCTCCGCCAAGTGAGCAGCGTCGGTGAACGCTGCTGAAACGCGGCACCATTGTTTCTGTACGAAAGCTCCCATCGTGGCAGTCATACAGTATGTATGTTACTGATAGGAGCCACGCGTCTGGAGGTTAGGGAGCATTGGAGATGTGAGAGGGAGGAAGGTGGGGTGTTGCGGTACTGGAACATTTTCAGTGGTATATATCTGTGTACTGCGAATGTTTTCCGTGGTAAATGTTATTGTAGCTCAGTAGGTATTCTTGACCTAGCTGCGTCCCTTACCAGAGTGTTCCCCTAGCTTTGGCTGCAGCCTACAACCCGAACTCTGGAGTTTAGCTTGGTTGAGGCCAGCCTCCACCCTCAGCCACCTGCCAGGAAATAGGGATACCCAAGGCGTCGCCGGAGATGGTAAGTGATTACCTTCGCTTCTTTCAGCTGACAACGTCGGATGTTCCACTGTCACATAGCAGCCACCACTACTGGTAAGTTCTCATCTCCGATACCGGATCACCTACTGCGCATGTATGCTGACCTTCTTCGTCTTTCCTTCCAGTCTGGACTCTGGAGGCTACAGCCGTCAACATCTGTAGGTACACTCCATCCAGGGCTCTGTTCGTGTTGCATTCGTCTGCGCTCATCACTGACCATGGATCATTGCGATTGCCCAGTCCAGCATACATGCTGCCTATGGTCAGTGGGCTCTGTCGTTGCTCGCAGTACTCTGACCTTTCGCTCCGCTGACGGACCACCGCCTTCTGCTGACATCCTCAGCTCACTCCTCCAGCCGATCGACTGCACAAGTAAGTTATCCAGAACCTTATGCATGTCGACCTCTGATATAATCTCTTTCAGTGTCACCCCTTCCCGCATTTCCATGCACTCAGATATTTCGGCAGCCACAGGCCAACCGATGCTATGCTTCCAGCAGCTGTCTGGGTGAGTGTCCACCCTCCCCACTGTTAGTTCTCCTTCTAAATACTACAAGAAAGAGACATAAGGCGCGTGCGGGAAAGGATTAACGCGGCAAAAAGGGTAAGAGCGGTCGGCGGCTTGCCTCAGAGACTCCTCCGCAGCGGCGGCCGTGGGAGCTCGGTTTGAGAGAGGCTAGGAGGCTCTCGGGGCGTGAATGCTGACGGCGAGCGTGAGATTAATCCTGGAAGATAAACTGCGGGTTGTTAGCGGGCTGGGGGGTAGTGGCGGTGGCGGTGGCGGTGGCAACCCCTCCTGTGGCGACTGACGAATTCAAATGTATCAAAGCCTTATCGAGGCGCTGAGGCTCAAATTTCACTGATGCCCGGCGAATTGTTTTCTTGTAGTACAAGAGAGAGAAAGAGAGAGAGAGGGGAAAAAAGAAAAAGAAAAGGAAAGAAACTAAAAAAACCGGCAATATTTTTACTTGCTCCTGTTCATGCTCACCACTATCCAATCCTCAACCACCATCACCACATTTTCACCAATCATCCATGCCTCGTCATCATCACTCATACCCAGCTGAACACGCTGATCTCTCTCAGTCACTCCGTTCAGTCACTATGGGTACACGCCTATGCCGGGGGCTGTTCCCGAGTGCCTACTCGAGCTTCATAGGGTGGAGTCGAGGCATCTCTGTTGGAAATGCGCGCCTTGGCTGTCCAATCGCCCGCAGGCATGTCTCCGCACCGAATGAGGAAGCTCAGTAGCAACGCAAAGCTGATAACAACAGAAGAAGCCCTGAATGAACCCTTGGACAATCTCATCCGTCAAACCTTGTACTTGGGCCGCTCACGGTCGGCGGTAGCCTGGCCCTTCCTTGTTGGCTTGTTGGATTTCAGATCATCCTCCTCCCTCTCCACTCCCTGTCCCTATCACGATATATGTAACAATTTGTAGCTTTCCGACCTCCCGCCAATCGATGCCACAGCTTTCTGAACCACTCACATCTACTTTGTACATCTTCTTAAACTCAACGTGAGTCATGACTGCGCTCACCACAGAAGGCTTGCGAGCCATGAGGCGAACAGGGGCTGAAGCTGCATCGTCGTTACCGTTGACGGGCGGAGGCACCTGCAGAGCAACGAGACGCGCGCAGATCTCTTCGGCCATTCCCCAGATTTGGTGGTTCGGTTGATTTTAGGTATAGCAGTGAATAGTGGAATGGAAGAATCTTTGCCAGAATATGCCAGCAGCACAGGGAGGCTTCCTATATAGAAGGCATGCCCATCATTTTCAACCTTTCCCTTTCCACCAAGTCCCGCATCATTTTCAACCTTTCCCTTCCCAACAACTCCCGCGCCATGCCTTCCACACTACCAATTCCTTCCACTTCGTCCTCGAGCCTCAAGAGACCTGGGCCTCCGCCGGGGCCGCCTCCACAACTTCCTCCGATACTCCTCGCGGTGATTCACCTTCAGCACTTCAACGACGTCGAAATTGCAAGGACAGCTACACTTCTGGGCTCTGTGCGTCACAATGACTTCAATCAGCGATGCTTCTTCTTGTTTTTCATGGCGCTGAAATCTAAGCTGTCTATTGTGAGACCGTGAAAGGAGGAGAAAAAAAAAAGAGGAAAAAAAGTGGGAACATACATAGAAGGATAAAACATGGCACCAACGGAAACCTCAGGTCCTCAGCAGCAGTGCTGATCGAAAGACTTGTCGGGTCAACCACAAGACCTCCGGCATCCCACGGTCGGTCCTCTTCTCTGCCGACGTTGCCTGAGTTATTCCCGCAGAGAACTCCAACACTATCCTCCCTCCTCTCTTTCTCAGCGCGGTGAATGATGACTCTCAGTGATTCCATGGCCAAACCCTCATGCCTAGCCCACGCTTTATGAACTGTTCGCGTCATCGTCTTTGGCCAGCTACTACGCGTCAGAACGCGTTTTGAGCCTTTGAGGTTCGTTGTTTTTGCGTTTTGGAAGGCGTTGTTGTCGGCCGAGATCGTTTAATCGTTACGCAACGATTCACATCTCAATTGCTCACATTAAGGTTGAGCACGGAGCGCCCCGGAGTGCTCCGTACTCCGGGACCCCTACTCCGGCGCGCTCCGCTGGAAATTTACCGGTCGAATTCTTACTCCGCACTCCGAGTAAGTTTTACCGCTTTTGAAAATGTCCCTCCGTACTCCGGGAAACATCTCAGGCTTTCTAAAATCGCACTCCGTACTCCGGTTAATTTCCTTGAGTGCCGAAGATCTGGCTCCGCACTCCGCACAAGCGGAGTACGGAGTTTCGGGGAGCTCCGCTCAGCTCCGGCTGGGTCAGGATGGTCATCATATATGGAGTTTGAGTCATCCATGGAGGTAGTAGTGGTGCTTATTCTACTATGTGGAGGTGTTGAGCATGCATGGGCCATCTTCCCATTCGAAAACACGGGAAAAACAGACGAATAACAGCAGAAATTTCTGTAAATGAGGAGAAATTAGCCGGAGCGCTTCGGAGCTCCGGCGGAGTATCCGGGAAAATAGACTTTGAAATGAGATTTTCGAGCTCCGTACTCCGCTCAAGTCGAAGCTCATTTCAAAATTCTACTCCGCACTCCGTCCGGAAATCGACGGAGGGAATGACTTGGCTCCGTACTCCGCACACATTTTAGAGTCTGGCTCCGTACTCCGGCTGTTCTGCATTCCCGGAGTCAATTCTTAAAATCCCACTCCGCACTCCGGGCTCCGCCGGAGTGCGTTCCCGGATAATCACGGAGCTCCGGGAAAGCCACTCCGGGGCTTACTCCGTGCTCAACCTTAGGCCTCACATCGGCACGACGCGCGCTTTTTTTCCTCAGAACAAACATTGTCAAGATTAAATTTGTGTCTTTCCTGCCCGGTTTTCTTCTAGAATCTAAGATAGGAAGGTAACCACCACTAAGAGGTGAGGTCCCCGCGGGGTAACAACTTCTTTCCTGTCCGGTGGGTAACCAGGATAGGTGACGTAAGCCGGGACCGTCACCAGGCGGTCCCGGAGGTCACCACGCTTCCACCACCTGCAGTCATAAGTACGGAATTACGGAATACGGAGTATCCAAATTCCGAGTACTAAGGATGAACCACTGGATAAGCAGAATTCCAAAAGAAAATCAAAAAAAAAATTGCCTGACAAAGCTCTGGCGGACAGCTCAGCGCTCAGAGGGCCGGAGCAGGGGTTCCGGTATTCGGTAAAGCTCGGCAAGTTATTATAATTTATAAGTTGACACTTTTTGACTTTTTGGACCGAAGTTTGGTTCATTTTTTGCGATGACCCTACCTACTACCTCGCCGCTAGAAGTTTAGTTTGGTCACATTTAGTGGTTTAGTCACTTACAATCATTGCAGTTAACCAAATCTTGCGGTGAGATATCTAGTAAATCATAAATGTGTAGTAACTTTAAGTTATTTAAAGTCATTATAAGCCACTGTCAAGTAATTGTAAGTGATCACAAATGATTGGAAGCCACTGTTAAATAATTTAAAAATATTTTAAATTTACTGACAAAAATTCATTCCGGTCTCCGGATCAGTGGTCGGCACTCGGCTACGACAACAGTCACACGATTTTGGGCAACGTCATAGTCATAGTCATAGTCATAACTCATAGTCATAAACTCATAAGCAGTTTTGGAAAAAAAAATCAAAATAGTCACAGTCATGATCAGACTATAGTCCACAATCCACATAGTCGACTATAGTCACAAGAGCATATAGAGAGACTATTGAAACTATAGTCAGACTATTTTGCTGTGACCATAGGTTTTGAGTTTTGACGAGAAAATTGGGACTATGCCACTAAGTGAGGGTGGGTCCTCCTGCGTCGGTCCAAGTCCCTGCTTCAGACTGCTGCCAGTTCTGTCCATCCCTCAACGCCCCATCCTGCATTTTGGAGTCCATTTGCGGATGCCGGATGCCCGGATCTGCCTGATGCCCTTTCCGCTCTCCTCCTTGTGGCGGAGGTATAGCTCCTCGTGTTCTCTCTCCTTTTCCATTCTCTTTCTGTTCTCCTTCCGGCTTCCTCACTTCACTTGTACTCCTCACCATGAAGTGTACTAAACAGCTATGAGCTGCTTAGCAAATAGTAAAAGCAAGAGTGTAGTGATTCGATGATGATCGAAGAAAAGAAGTACAAAAGTGATGGTGTGAGAGAGAAGAGCTGCTGAAGACTGTTGCTGTGCGGAGGTGCAAGAGAAGGGAAAAAGGGGGAATCGGCCGAGAGGAAAGAGAAAGGAGAAGAGTGAGGAAGATAAGATAAGATAGGCGACACCACGTGGTGCAGCCATGTGGGGCCGTCTATCACATGAAGCTGTCCTCTTCCCTTTCTCTCATCATCAATTTACTCACGCATTCCTTCCTCACTTCACTTGTACTCCTCACCATGAAGCTGACCTCTTCCCTTTCTCTCATCATCAATTCACTCACGCATTCACTATACATTAACGGCAGAGCTTGCTCTCCGTTACACTCCTACCTTTCTCTTTTGGTTTAGACTTCAGCCCTCTGTTTTCTTCATCCCTCTTGCTTCGGCCCTCTCCCTGCGGCCTGCTCCCCCCCCCCCCCCCCCCCCCGACCCCCTCTAGGCTCTACTGCCCTCATTTAATACACACCTAACACGCAAAAGAACTCTTAATATGGAGAGAATACCATCGGTCACCAGTGGGCAGTGGTTGCCTCGCAAGTCGCAGTGATGTCCAAGGCAGCGAAACACCGCTCGTCGCTCCCTGTGACCAAGTAGACGCTGGCACCATCGTATCCCAGGCCCATCCTCACCCACCGGCCACCACCGCTCTCGCCTCTCACTCACAACGAGACGGGAGACCTAATCGGCCCTATCACTACAGTTCGAGTCTATACTCACGAGTCACGGGTAGAAATACAGCAAATCAAGGGTTTCTGTTGTCAAACACCACCATCAATTGAGTGTGGAAGGCACAGTGAATTTTTCGAAATCCCGCCAGAAAACCATCAGACTCAAAGACCAGCGCAAGAAGTCCTGAAAATTGGAGAAGTTAAGTCTATCTTGGTCTCAGTCCTCAGACAGGATCGTGTAATAAAGAGATGTAAAGGGGGAGTAAGGTCCGTTATTTCACGAATCACGATGGGTGATAAACGTGTAATAACCCGTTATTCGCCTCCAATTTTTGGGTGATACAGACGCCCGACAGTCCGTGGGTTGTGCGTCAGTCGGTGGGTTGCTCAGCATAACTTCACATTTCACAACAAGTCAACAACACGTCGAATTTCTCCAGAACAAAGCGCCATGTACTCTCTATCACACAGCGATCTAGCTGTACAAATCTGAGTTGTATTCGTTTGGCAAGCCTTGCCGCCATGGTGCGAGACGTCTGGCAGGGTCGGATTGCGAGGACATCGTTATTCGAGAAAAAAATGTACCGAGTTGTAAGTCGCACTTCACCACCAAGTCACACAATTTCTGCTCAGTCAACTAGCACAGAGTCAAGTACAGAACTTGTGGAAGAGATCATCACAAAACCATAGAACGTTAATTGAGGCAAAAGTAAGGTCTGGTTGAGGAGCTGTGAAGGTTGCAGTCAATGTAGCAAAAAAAAAAAAAAAAAAAAAAAAAAGACCCTCCGGTCCTCTGCTGAGCGCGCTGAGCGCTGACTAGCTGACTGATCAGAATCACTTTTCTCTGTATCCGAGACTCCGAGTCATTTTGGCGAATTTCGCCACAGATCGAAAATCACAAAGTGTTCACATTTTCAAAGGGCAAAGGGGCTGGGAGCCGGAAGCCGTAAGTGGAAATAGCCGGCATATCTCATCTCAACCCTCACAGCTCACATCTCACAGCTGCCCTTCAAGAAGACAAGGAAGACTCGCTCCGCCAAAAGGCACACGGAGCAGCACAAGGTCTGTTCTTTCGATGAGGATGTCCTTTCGACACCGCGCCTTCCTTGCGCATCTTCCCTTCGCCGCCGCTTCTGCGTCGACCTCTGCGTCCTCGGCCGCCGCCGCCCCTGCCCCTCCGCCCCGTTCAAAGCGTGCACGTCTCCACTCCCCCTCCACACTCTTCTTCGACCATCCTCCCGACCTTGCTCGTCGGGCCTCCAGACTCAATCTCGAACCTACGTCCGGTCAGATACGTCTCCCCGCTCGATCGAAGCTTACTGCCTTCCTCGCGCTCCGAGGCTGCGTCGGCAGCTTCACGTCAAGAGCCACAGCAACACCAAATACCTACCGCCTCGCACCCATACTCTCTCAGCGAGTTCTCATCTACGGGCCGACAGCAGCAGCAACCAGATGGGAAGGAAGCATTTGCATCTTCATCATCAGCTTCGCCTTCTCCCATCGAACCTTCCGACTACTTCAATCACTCCAAGCCCGCCTCGAATCCGCCTCGCTCGCATACCGTCTCCGCTCCTCGCGCGCAAACGCATTCGACCAACGCTTCTGGGCAGACAACAATGTCCGCTTCACGCGCGACCTCTCCCAGTTCCAACAAGCTGGGCATACAGCTACCAGCGACAGTGTTACTGCAGTCGGAGGAGAGGAAGGATCGGACGACGCGCAATTCTACAAGGCTTGGCTCAGTGCGAATGCGGATCGACATCGGGCGTACAATCGGGCGTTGGTGCGGCGGACGTTTGCCGACCTTGCGCCGGAGGCGCGGTGGAAGGTGCTCGTGGGTTGGGTGCGGGTCGTGGGATGGTGGGAGAGAGAGGTGCGAGCGAAGGTCTTGCGTCTTCTTGGCGCGGGTGGTTCCTCGTCTCAACGCGCTCGACGGCGGGATACAGCTACGAAGGAATGAAGCTGAACTTCTTGCGTGCGATCAGACCCGTGCTTTCAGCATTAGAAGGATTTCTCTCGAAGCTAGGGCCAAAGTGGGGTAGAGATTGATGTATATTAGTCTGTATGAGATTGAAGCAGATGTTGAAAGAGGCTGGCAGAAGAAGTTGAATATGTATATGATCGCGTAGCGTGTAGTCGAATGAGAATAGAGAATGGGAAGTGGATGTTTGAGCAAGAGAGGCGGAGGCTGTAAGACCGAGCCAGCAGGTAGTCTGATAATTGAAGGGAAAGCAATCCCGCTCGCGCAAGTGCAGAGGGAATGGGGGGGGGCGGTTGATGGGGTATAGTGAAGCCAGGGCAGTCACCCTTTTTTATGCCTGAGGCTCATCCTCTTCGTCGAACGAACTGGTGAGCTGGCGTAACCTTCTTTCCAACTCGACCGCCTCCTCGTGACCGTTCAGACCGAGGAAGGAAGGCACGGAGCGCAGGCCCTGGGCAGCTGTGGTAGTCCTTGAGATCCATCTGCCGTCGCGTCGCCTTGCGCCTCTGAGCCATCTGAAGTTGACGCGCCTCCGAACTCAGCAGGCGCAGGGAGCAGAGCGCCGTCGCCCCGCCAGCCTGCGTGCCAGGATCGGTGTGTCTGCGGCCGAAGGAAGGTGCGGACGCGTGCAAGGCGGGATGAAGGAGCGATACCGAATGAGCGGAGGAGAGGAGTGAGAGTGGGGCCAAGTCTGCCATAGCTGAGGGCGAAGTCAGGGTGATTTCGGGAAGGACGGCGGGTAAAGAGAGGGGTGTCTGGGGTAGGTTGAGCGGAGGTAGATGGTCTGGAATGGCGAGTGCTCCTGCTCCTCCTCGCATGCCGCTGACTTCGAGGGCTCCCTTCGTTCCACTTCCGAGTCTAGGAAGACGTTGTACCTGGTTGGGAGGCGTGGAGACGGGTGAGGGAGCTGGCGAGGGAGCGGCCGAGTATATGCCGAAATCGGAGATGTCGAGGCGGGGTGGGAGGGATGGGATCGTGCGTGGTGGGGAGGGGAAGGGCGAGGGCGATAGTGCTGGGCCATCGTGATCATCCTCGGTGGTATAAACAAAGAGCGAAGGCGGCAGCGGTGTCCTCCCGCCCGTCGAGAAAGATCCTTCCTCCTGTTTCTGCTGGTAAGAAGGAGAAGGGTCCAACGCGTCGTCTCTGGATTCGTCTAGTCCCAATCCACTCCCACTTGCGCTTGTTCCGCTCGTAGTGGACCCTGAGACTGATGCCGATGTAGCAGACTCGTCCTCTCCGCCGGCCCTAGCGGAGTCCCCGTTTTTATGGTGCTTCTCTTCGACGGGGACCATTCGTGCGCGGGGAGGTTATAGTCGAGATGGAAGGCGAGCGTGACTTCTGGACACTCGTGTTGTGTATGCTGAAGAAGGATCCCCCGTCCTCTTCTGAGATGGCACTGGCAAGTTTCGGCCTCGAGACTGAAGTCACCCTGGCTGAGGAGGTCGCTGTCGTTGTTGTTGGTGATCTTGCCGACTGAAATGCTGCTCCTCCTCCTTCCACCGTTGCTGCTGCTGCTACTGCTTCCGATGCTACCGCTGTTGCTGCTTCCGCTGCTGTTGATACTTGCGTCGCTGCCTGTCCGTGTCCGCCTCTTCCGCCTGGAGATAGGTGATGTAGCGGCTGAAGAGAGGGCGGATGTAGAGGTGAGGATGGGTAGCTGCCTGGGTTCGAGAATAAGGATATCCGATGCATCGGGATAAGCAGGAGGCATTCGTGGAGAGGGCGACCTTGCGCGAGTGATGGGTTGCTTGCTGCTGCCGCTGCTGTTGTTGGCGGTGGTGCTGATGCGGAGGGGTGATGGCTGCAGTAAGTTCGCTGTTGCTGATATGCGGCTGGTTGTTGTTGTGGCTGCCATTCTTGCTGCTCCTGCTGCTGCTCCTCCCGCAGTTGTCGTCGTCGTTGTCTTTGCTGCTGCGGGTGCCATTTACTTCGACTGCCAATAGGAGAAGATCTTTCGCTGGAGGTCGTCTGTCCGTCCCAGCAGCGGTGTTCCAAGTTCTAACCTCGAAATGAAATCCGATATGCGACAGGTTCCTGTTACTTCCGACTTCCGGTCTGTCATCTCTGCAGGAACAGCTTCTGAACTGCTTCTACCATTCTGCTCCGGTGTCTGCGCGGAAGGAATGAGCCGGCTGTTCTACTGCAGTTTGACAGCAGTTCAAGAGGATGAGTAAGGAACGGCAGACATAAAATGGGTCGACTTTCATGATAGCCGCTTGCCTCACATCACTTCCTCACCACTTGGCGCTGCCTTACTGTTGGTGTCGTCGTGTCCGTTGGATTTAGGTGGGAAAGAAGGACGACCACAACAACAACAGCAACAGCCTGAAAGAAAAAGGAAGTGACGCGCTCTGCTCTCTGCTCGATAGTACCGCTGCTGGTCTCGTCTCTAGCCTCTGTCCGAAGTCCAACGGGTCTCATCTTCCCGCATTTGCTCGACCTCCCCTCTCTCGCTCAGGCGGCTCACGGATCTCAAGGGCAGGCGTCAAGGACAAAGATCATACACGGAGCTCGCGCGCTGCTCTTCCCTTCAGAGCAGACTGCAGTGTATTGGCCGTCAGGTTTCGGAACGGAGCGAAGCAGGTCGTCAAAAATTTCACTGAGGTGGGTCCCTTCACTCCGTTGCCTTCTTTCCATTCGCCCATTCGTTGCTGACTTCTTTCTCGCTCTCTGTAGCTCGACAGACTGGCCTGAAGTTGCCCGCGCAGTACGCGTCCTGCATCTCTCGCGCTTGAGTGACCGAGCTCAACTTTCCGCACGCTCTATCCCGTGCGACCTCTCGGTAAGTGGCATGTATGCGCCCGCTTCTGCTCTTGTACGACGTCGCATAACATGCTGATTGCCCACCATCTCGCGCATTCTCCTCCAGATCTTGAGCCGCAGTCGCAAAGATGCTCTACCTTACCGCCGACAAGTTCCCCGTATTCGTACCCCTCGGTCTCCTCGGAGCATGGCGGTATTTCTGGTACGCCATCCGTCTCTCTGCCGCCGTCGTATATCGGCCCATCCCACCACCCACAAACCCAACCTACATCGCTTCCGAAGATGTCACCATGTGAGCGCTCTTTCCTCTTGCGCATGAGTGATCCCTCGAAGCTACCGCTTTCTAACTGACTGCGCGTCTTTCCCCCCCCCCCTTTGTCAGCATCGTACCAACCATCGACGCCGGCGAGGAATTCAAGGAGGCAGCATACTCATGGCTCGTGGGCAACCCAGCACAGGTGCTCATTATCACAGAAGCAAAAATGATGGAGCCACTCCAAGCCCTAGCTGACGAAGTCGACCCTGTCCGGATCAAAGTCTTAACCGTACCCAAGGCAAACAAACGTCTACAGATGGCCCACGGCATCCGAAACACCACAACGGACATCATCGTCTTTGCCGACGACGACGCCATCTGGCCACCCACTCTGCTTCCTTACATCCTAGCCTGCTTTGAAGATCAGCAAGTTGGAGGCGTGGGCACCAGTCAACGTGTCAAGCCGACGGGGACAACGATGACGGTCTGGGAAACGCTCGCTGCGTTCCGACTCAGTATCCGAAATTTCGAGATCGCAGCTTCAACACATATCGACGGCGGTGTACCCTGTCTCTCCGGCCGGACGGCCGCTTACCGGACCGTCATCCTCAAAGATCCTGCTTTCCTCCACGGCTTCACCAACGACTACTGGCTCGGGAAATACCTCCTCAACAGTGGCGATGACAAGTTCCTCACGCGCTGGATGGTCAGTCATGGGTGGAACACCTACATTCAAGTCTGTGCTGAGGCCGAGATCCTCAGTACGATGAAGCCCGACTGGAGATTCCTCAAGCAGGTCCTCCGTTGGACGCGGAACACCTGGCGATCAGATATCCGCTCCATCTTCACCGAGCGACACATCTGGACTCGTCATCCCTATGTCGCCTACAGCATGATCGACAAATTCATAAATCCTTTCACCCTTCTCGTCGGACCCTGTCTGGTGATATACCTCTGCGTCAAATCAACACGAACCATCGAAGAAGGAGGTTACCACTTGCCGGCATGGAACATCCTTCTCTCCTACTTCGTCTGGATCTTGGCGACCCGAACAGCCAAGCTACTACCCCATCTCTGGTTCCGTCCACAAGACATCCTCCACGTACCCGCCTTCATCATCTTCGGCTACTACTTCGCCATCATGAAGCTGTATGCACTCTTCACCTTGCACGAGACCGGCTGGGGCACTCGTAAAGGAGTGGGCGAGCCACAAGATGCTAATGATGCCAGTGCGGGAGGGATGGGAATGGAGGGGGGCCCACCTCACGCATACTCGAACTTCGTGAACGCGAACAATGCTCCCAATTCAAGAGTAGGCGGCTCGAAGAATGAGCGACCAGGGATGTGGGCGGCTTCGCCGGTCGATGACAAGCTGTCCCCGCCAGTAACAAACCCCAACAGCATGGGCGGTCCGGGAGGTTATGGATTCAGCAGTTTGGGCAATGGCGCATACAGCAATGGCAATGGGAGACCGATGCACGGCGGGAATGGCAACAACATCGGACCTATACAAACAGCCGGACATGAAGCATTCCGCACAACACCACAACTTCAACAGCGGGCTGGGTTCTCCTATGTCTCTTCGCCAGTCAAGGCGGAACACGGTCCGCTAGGCCCAGGGCAAGGTGGTCCACGGTGAACGGCGACAGTACTGGACCTGCAATCCCTTGGCTTTTCCATTCCTTTTCTGCGGAGGGGGCGGCCCCTGCTCTCGCTGTGTCGCCTTACCCCTGAGATTCAGACGGACAACAAACGAACACTTTCTGCACTACACCCTACACTCAGGACAATTTTTTTCTAAGTACTCCCTCGCACCGCCTTACCCTTGCAGGTACGCACGGCTTTTCATGCGCGCCTTGCCCGGTTTTCGTGCTTGCTTTTGCTGCACAATCCGCGTCTCTTCTACAGTAGCAGTAGTACTCCCTTCTCATCGCTACCTCTCTACTATACGCGCTCGCTCGCGATGTGTTGCATATTAATCCAGACCTCCAGCCTCCAGCTCTCTGTGCTTGTGTGATAGTCTGGTTGAAACTCATCCCGCCACGTGCAACGAAGAATCGACGCGCTACTCGCGCTTCTTCTGCGGTCTGGATTCACCCGGACTACTTGTGTGAGTCGTGTCACTGGCTCGTCGGTTCCGTATTCGGCAGCCGCGCTCCCTCTCCAATGAGTCCCGCTCAACGCCCGCGCACAGCCCTTTCCACCGGCCACAGCCTGAAGCTCAAGTCGCCCGCTGCGGGGCTTTGCAGTACATATGCGCAGCATGTATGCACACTGCCTTTGGTGAGAGCAGTGACTTTAAGACAGCGACGCCGCCCTGCGCCCAGCCGGCAAGAGGAGAGTAGTGGCACAGGAGAAACGGGGGTCGAATTGGCATGACAACAGCACAAATAGGTCAGAGCTATTGGCAAGGGATTGAGAATTCACAACACCTATGGCTGTTGTACCCAGCTATTATTGGGGGCATTGTGATTTTTGACCAATTTTAGCGCCGGAGACTGCCCGACGAGTCTCAACTCTCCCGTGTTGTGAGTTTCATGGACGCGACGACGCGTCAAGTCACGTGCAAGTAGCGCACCTTACAGATTTTTGGGCCCAAACGGGGCAGGCTCCTCGCGGGCATGGGCTCATTGAATTACGCTTGCCTGATATACTCTTCTCGCGGGCTTGCATGGCGGGGGGCGGCCCACTCTCTGCGTGGTGACGCTCCCAGCGTCAGCACCGTCCGCGAGCCGGGGCAAGTTCGCAGACAACCACCACCCATCCAGATTGTCTTCAGGAAAGGGAGGCGGGTGAAAATCGAGACTCGGAAACTTTTTAGCGTCATGCAGCTTTGAGACCATGAGGGTATTGTGATCTGTGCAACAGCATGACAATTTTGTCCCTCATTGGCAAGGCTATTGCGAGGTCTCAATAGCATAGCTATTGAGTAGGTATTAGTCAATACAATTCGACCCCCGTTTCTCCTGTGTGGGTCCAAAATTGGGTTGGCTTGGAAATGATCTGCAATCGGGACTGAGGGGCAAAGCTGTGTGGGGGCGAAGGAGGTGACGAGACTTGTGAGGCGGGCTGTGCCCAGTGAATGCAACACGCCGCAGAGCACGAGCCGCGGGACGGCAGTAGTGCACCTTGGCGGAAGGTATAAGAAGGGAGTCCTGCCTGGCATACTGAGCTTACCGTCTCCCCCATCACCACCACTTCTTGCTCACCTTCACCCAGTCTTTCTGCTCACATCGCGCTACTCAAAACTCCAACTCCCCGCCTCACTCACCCATACCCAGGATGTCCTACAACCAGCCCTCTTCGTACCCCGGCGGCCCAGATTACTCTCAGAACGCGCCTCAGCAACATCATCAGCAATCCAGCTACCCCGGCGGACCCACGTCCAGCTATCCCGGTGGTCCCACATCAAGCTACCCGGGCGGACCATCATCCTCATACCCAAGCTCCCACTCCGGCAGCGACTCCTACGGACAGCGCTCAGACGGTGGAGCGGGCAGCTATTACCAACAACCCCCACAGCAGCAGTACGGCCAACAAAGTCAGGGAGGATACCAGCCTCCGGGCCAACAGGGGCAACAGGGTGGTTACCAGCCCCCGAACCAGGGACAGCAGCAGTACGACGCGAATGGACAGCCCATCGAGGGCGATCGCGGTCTGGGAACGATGGCTATGGGCGCAAGTGAGTATCGAGTCCCCCCCCTTCTCCCAACCTGAGACGCGTTTTTCTGATGAACTCTTCTCTCGCATCTTCCGCGCGCTCCAGTGGGTGGTTGGGCAGCCAACAAGGTCTCAGGTGGCCACCACGGTGGAGCTGCGGCCATCGGCGGCGCCATTCTCGCACAAGCCGGCAAGAGCATCTTCGGCGCCTTGAACGACAAGAAGAAACACCACTGATTAGGGCCAACATCTGTAAACTCCTGTCTCTGAGGTATGCGCATCCGAGGCCATTAGGCATGAGCAGAGTATTCAGCACTTCAATTCGAACATATTATCTGTGAACCTCTCTGGTCGCCGGTTCGCTTCTTGTGTAGGCTCCCTGAAGCCTGAAGAAGCATCATTTGATGGAAGTCTTGCAAGATAGAGGAACGTCTGTCCATCTTCTGCCACGCTTAGAGTGTGCATGGAAATTACGCCTTTGAGAAACCCCTAAAACATCAATTGTCCCCTTGCTTGAACACCAGACCATTGGAATGCGCCCGTTCGTAACGCGGCGCTTTCTCAGAACCCGCCCTCTTCTTCCAACCCCGCGCTAGAGAATCCGCCTGAGCTCAGGGCGAGTTGTGCTGACGGCGGCGGAGATGGAACACTCCCCCCTCCTCCTCTTCTCGTTCCTTCTTCGTCAGGCTGGAGTTCGGCATGGCTGAGTCCGTATCGATTCGAGAGATCTCTGCCTTGGCCGCTTGCCAGCTCTCCAAGTTCTGAGCCCGATGGTCAAAGATTGTGTGTTTCAGCTTTCACAGACTTTGCTTGATAGTCGCTACATGCGAAGGGGGGCAGTTCGATATACTCACCTGTCTGCACATTTCCCGATGCATCTTCGCAAACGAGATCATCATCTCCTTCAAGTCGACCACTTTCTGACGTTGGAATCGGTCCAGATCCGCCTGGATCGTCTGCGTCGCGAAATCTAGATCGGCACGCAAGAGCTCGACGGCTTCTTCCAGCTGAGAATAACGGAGAACCAAGAAAGAGATGTCAGAGCAGTGGAAAGAAAGCATGGAGGGCAACAGGTGCTCACCAGAATGACCGTATCCCTCAACTTAGCGACATTCGCCAACCGAGTCCCCGCAGGATTCGTGTCCATCATACTGGCGAACGTATGTGTCAGGGCTCCCAAGATTCCTCCCGACCCACCCCCACCAGGACCCGTGGTATTACCCGCACCCCGATGTCGCGCCTGACCAGGAACGCGGGAGGACGAACCGCCCGATCGGACAGTAGCTAACGAGGCTGACCGAACGAGATCG
This sequence comes from Tilletia indica, assembly GCA_001689995.1. Classification (NCBI taxonomy): domain Eukaryota; kingdom Fungi; phylum Basidiomycota; class Exobasidiomycetes; order Tilletiales; family Tilletiaceae; genus Tilletia; species Tilletia indica. The sequence continues at coordinate 67,489 of MAPW01000105.1, forward strand.
ACAGCTCCCGGCGCGGTCGGTTCAAAGTCTGGAATCTCCGGCCGATTCGCGCGTCCGCCACCTAGCTCCGCAGACATGCTCTGCGTGTTCGACATGCGCGGGGAGGAAGGAGAGTCGCGAGTAGGAGGATCCACCTCATCTTCCGCCGCAGCTCCATACAGACTCCGACGCATCGTCCACTCGTCGCCGCATTCGAGCCAGTCCCAGTCCTCCACTGAGCATGGTCTTCATCGAGCGTCCGAGCCGCTGCAGACGATCCGCCTCCGCCTCCCGTAGCATACGTAGACCGCTCAACAATCCCCGTCCACCCCTGGCGAGCGCCGCATCGAATCTCAACGCCTCCCTCTCGATCCGCTCATACTCGTCCAGCTGGGCCCGCTTGATCTCGAGCGTGTCGAGCGCGAGCTCGTATTGTACGTGTTTTGCCGTGCGCCATCGGAGGCCCTTTTGCAGGATGGCTGCAAATTGGACGTACTCCTGCATGGGCTCCGTGAATGCCTGTTCCCATTCTTGCATCTAGATGGAAGAACAGAGATCAGTTGAATGTGTTTGAGAGAGAAGCCATGACTTGGTTTTGTTCGACTCACCAGTTGGCCTGCGCCTAGGTAGGAAGTATCTGCCGCCTGACCGACACGCTCGATCGCTGGTGCTAGACTGCCTGACTCCGTCAGACTAAATCCATTCAGCACTGCACCCAGCTCCGCGAAGTCTGCCGAAAGCTCTAGAGGAAAGGAGGGGGAGAAGCAGGATGGGTGAGAACGGCATTGGCTAACGAGGAGAGCTGGGGGGAAAAGCCATTCGCGCAACTTCCAACAAACTCACCTGTCCACCGCTTGACCAGCCTCCGATTAGCCTTATCCACGCTCCAGCCAAATGCTGTGCGAACCGATCGGTGAAAGCCTCCGAATCCAAGAATCGCTTGTTCGGTTCGCGCGGTTGTGCGTTCGCTGCGGGGAGTGGGGCCGTAGCGTATGCTGCGAGGGAGGTTGGGGAGGGGGTTGATGTTGGGTCCGAGGCTGGGCCACGGAGGTTTGATTTGGGAAGGAGGGAGAGAGGGGGTGACATCGTGATGTCGTGCTGTCACGGACGGCGATGAAGGGAACGAAAGTAAAAATCAGCAGGGTAGTTGACCCAAGAGCAGAGAGGAGAAATGGAACTCACCCAACTGAACCGACCATCAAGGAATCGCTGAAAGACGATACTCCGATTGAGCACATTATGACCCGCACACCGATGCAAGAACGACCCCAACATCCTCCTTCGACGCGCAATGATATTCCCATCCTCCTTAGCCGTGCTCGGCTTCGTCGCATAATCGCCAAAGGTATGTTTGCCCGGGATGGGCGGGACGATGTAGCACGGGAACAGTCGAACCAGGGCCTCCCTCAACGCTTCGAATTCGGAGTATCGACGTTTGGCATCGGACGAGCCGCAGCGGACTAGGTAGACGATGAAGGTCTTGCCGGTGTTGTCTGATGATTTGAGGGCGTCGACGATCGCGAGGGTGGAGTAGTCCGGTAGAGGACCTGTGCTTAGGGAGGCTGTCGTGTTCGCAGTCGTGTTCGCACTCGTGGGAGGGTCGGAGGTCCTGCGTGCTTGCTCAGATGCGATGTTGGCCCCGGACTCTGACTCTCGGTAATGCTCTGTGTCCGCAGTGGGTGGTTGTGGGAGGGGAGTGTTGTCTGTCTGGGATCCGAACCCACCGCTGTCTGTAATGTCCGGCTCGAGCTGCGCGTGGTCCGCGGCGGGGGGAAGGATCTCGCTGTCGCTCATCATCTTGGGTCGCGAAAGAGCGTTGCGGTGTGGGTTGTCTGTGTTGTTGCTGTTGACGGTCGTGGTGGACGATGATGACGATGACGAGGTCACTCACTCCCACTCAAGAGGATGGATGGATGCACAAACCAACTCTCGTATATGGATGCCTCATGACAGGAAGCAGACACAATAATCACAGGAATGAATGCAGCAGACATGATTTGCAGAGCTGAGTTACTTCCTCCTGAGCCTCTTCCCTGCATGATGTGACATCCTAGGCAAATGCAATGGAGGAATGTGATGACAGGGTGTGATGCAGTGGACTTTCGGTGACAGAGAGGTACATGGGATTGACGCATATAAGCCCCCGAATTCAAGAGCTCGGGCTTATTGGCAGAGTACCCTGAGTGGAGATGGCGTCCTTGGACCCACTCGTGAGCTCATACAGCATCTGCTGAGACGCTATCGCCAACGTCGCCTCGAGATCGTCTCCATGTTCTCCGCCATGACTCGGGCCCCCATTATTTTGGACTCCATTCGCACCTCCTGGCAGTGTAGGATCGGGATCACGTTGAGTCTGGCTTCCCTCCTCCCCCGCAGCCTCCGCAAGTCGAAGCTGCCGTTGCTGTCGAGCTTCCTCGTTCCACGCGTGTCGCTCCGCCTCGCTCAAGGGAACCTGAAGGAGCGTGGGGTTGGAGCTGAGTGGAACTGCGAGCGCCTTCGACCTGCTTCGAGATGCCTCTGATGGCGATGCTGACTGCGCATGGGAGCGAAGCCAGATGGCATGAGCAACTTCTACCTCCCACTCGTCCACCTCGGACTCGTACACCGACTCCACATCCGAATCGTCTGAGCCCGCATTCCCGCGTGCTGCACGTCCCAAGATGGCTCGAAGAGCAGAAAACTCTGAATGGTCGCCGTAGTCGGGTAGGTCAGGGTCGACCTCGCCGTCATAGGATCGAGTGAGACCGATCTCATATCCAGCCTTGCGACGCCGTCTCTTAAGTCCCCGTTCCCCCCTTGGTGAACCATTGGCACTCTCTGCACTCGAGGAGCGCTGCTGCTGATCTGGCGCAAAGAGACGCCCAGCCCCGCCCGCTATCAATCGCTCGCCATCGATCTTGCAGATTCCAACACGGAGCGCTTCCTCTACTTTGCTGAGCAGTTTAGATGAGATGAGGGGTAATGCTATCCCGCCGTCTGCCCAGGAAGGGTGAGGACAGTGTCGTCGTCTCCGCTTTCCTGTGAGCTTGTATAGGTCGCGGTAAGGCTGCTGTTCGGAGTCTCTGCGTATGGAGAGTTCTTCCCATGGGGTGAGTTTGTGTGGGATGCGGGGCGGCATGGGAGGGTGTGATCGTGTGCCGGGAGTGGTCGCAGCAGCAGTGACAGCCGCAGGAGGGTCGTGAGCGCCGTGACCATTGACAGTTCCGTTCATGGTGGGAGGAGCAACGGCTTGAGTCGAGGCGACCTGATGTTGGGCAGGAGCTGCGCCGTCCTGAGGGTTGAGTGGCCGCGGGGGCAGTGCTTGCAAGATAGGGCGAGGGAATTCGGGGAGCATGAGGAGGGAGTGAAAGTTTGAGAAGGACATGCTGGCAGGTGATTGGGCAGCCATGGCGCGCATTTCACGTAAGGATGATTCGATGATCTTGATGCGCGCTGGGTCTGGTTTGTTGATGTTGCTTTCTTCTGCGTCGCGAGCGTGTGAGGAGTGATTGGATTCGGGGAGGAGGATGTATGGTCTTGCGGTGTCCCCGGCGCCTGTCGCTGTCGTACGATTTCCGTTCATTTTGGGATGAGTAGAAGCGGGCGCTGGGATGTGTCCTAGGTGGAAGGATGAGCGCGTGCTGGGAGTGTCTTTTGAGTGCTTGAGTTGAGGATGCTCCAACTACTGATCCAGGATGGGTTGGGTCGGGGTTGAACAAGCGAAGGTGGTGATGGGAGCATGCTTATTAGATTTTGTGAGACTCTGACATGGAATGAGACTCCGTGGTTTCCTGAGTTTGAAGTCGGTCTGTTATCGGTACGCCACCAGAAACTCCGCAAGCCAACCTTGACTTTCTCTCGCTCTCCCAATCGAGGCAAACACCTTCACACTGTACCACGCAACCTTCATCTTGAACTCCGCCTTCACCTTCTCACTTTTCCCTTCACATCTCACACGCGCAGGCAGAAGAAGATCAGACCACTCCCACCGCAGCACATCTCTTGGCTACTCGGCGTTTCACCCGGTGTCCACGCTTTGGCCCTCTCTTTCCTCAATTCAAGAAGGGTGAGTTTATGTATGGGAGGTCCCGATGCTGGGCACAAGGTTCTCATCTCATCATCGCTCTCTTCCTTAAATAGTACATCACCCCGCATACACTCTGCCTCCCTCCCACCCTTCCACCCACAACATCTCTCTTCACAACAATGTCCTCGTTCGCGCCCACCTCATCGCCCCTGCGCCATGCAGACCCATCCCGCTCGTCAGGAATCGACACCATCAACACCATCAATCCCGATACCAGCGTCTGTCATCCTCAAGCTCCCTCATCGCAACCCCACCCATCGCAGCATCATCCTCCTCATCCTCAGCATGCGCATCTCCACTCTATCATCCATACTCATCAACAGCAGCCACAGCAGCAGCAGCAGCTAGCCTCGCTTCAGCATTCGTCTTTCCCAACAGACCAGGACCTGCAGCAACACCAGGCAGTGCGGGAAGGCGCTCAGCTTCGGCGGGAAGGCACAGTCGACCAGGTTCGCTCGGCCCAGATCACGACAACAAGGAGAACTCGGCGGCCAATGCCACGCCTTCTCCCATCGTCGCATTCCTCACAGCAGCATCGCCTCCCTCCCTGCTGTCCACCTTGCCAGAGAAGCCTCTCAACCTCGATGATCTCTCATCATCAACAGACACCGTCACTGTCGATCACGATCTTACCCCAACACGCAAGATCATGCAGTCCTTCAGCGCAAGCATGAACCTAGGCTCAGCTCCTAGCAGCAGCAGTACCAGCAGCAAGGTCGACGCAACACCTCAGCAACAACCACACGACCACTATGCTGCTCACACTGCCGATCCAAGACGCATCTCCTCTTCTTTACTCGAGATACCCGCAAGCATCTCCTCGTTGCATGCCGCCACTCATTCGCCCCAGCTGAACAGTGGACACTCCTCCTCCAACTCCTCACCCGCTCTCCCAGATTCATCCGCCTTCGCCCGATCCGTATCATCGCCCCCTCCCACATCAACTTCTGACACACCCCTCCACCCGAGCCTCATCCCGCCCAGCCCTATCCCACGCAGACTCACCCGGAACCCTTTTGCTCGATCCCTCAGCCAGGGCGGTTACGGTCTTGGTATCGCTGGCGCAACACCATCCGGGAACAATGCTGCCCCTCTTCCAATCCGCTCCGCGTCTGACTTCGCTCATGTGGCACAGGATACGCACTCCCACATCTTCGACGAACCCGCCTCCCGATTCAGCCTCGACACCATCGGAGTCGGACTCATGGAAATCGAATTCGATCTGGACTCTATGTCTGCTGACGATGGCGGGCGGGAGTTGCTCCGTGTCGAACGCGAGCGTCGCAAGAGGAGCTTCGAGATGCATGACTGAGCGCTGCTCTCTCTCTCTCACACACTCTCTGCGCCTCGTAAGTTGCACTCTTATCTCAACAAAAACAACAACAACAACTCGGACAATCCGCTTGACAAGACAAGCAATCTCAAAGTCTCTCTGCATCGATCGGCCTCGCTCCGGAACACGTTGGACGTCTCTGTCCTCGCTTCGTGTCCCGACATCAACGATAACAACCACAAATCGCACATACAAACAAGAAACACAACATGCACGCATTCCCATCTAGGGCGGAGCTTAGCTTTCCCCAGGGTCTTCAAGAGCGCCTGCCATTTGGCCCCTGGACCTCAAACTGCCGTGGGACCTATTTTCGTCCCTCCTCCTCCTCCTCCCACAGACAATTCCTCTTTTCTTTTCCTTCTCCTCCTCATTTTACTGCTATCCCAAATCTCTCTCTCCCTCTCTGCAGTTCGTCACCCATCCGGCCCTGTCGTTTCGACCTTCATGCTTTTGTCAACCCTCCGACGCCCCCCGTCGAAAGGTCGCCCACACGCACGGCAACTCCAGGCTGCGCGTCCAATTGTGCGCGGGCCAACGTCCCTGTGCCTCCTCCCTCGACCACATGGCTATTGATCATCGCTACCTTTCTTCGTCTCGCTTCCTCGTCTTTCCTAAACGATCGAGAACGACTCTTTTTTCTGCACTTCCGGCGGCCTCCTTCAGACCTCGACCCCCTTCTTTCTTGATCTGCTTCTCTGTTCATGGGCTCAATTCATCTCTCATACTGCAATCTATCCTCTGCCATTTCTATTTCCAATCGTCGGTCTTTGTCTTTGAGGTGTGCGATTCTCACACTGGCTGCGCCTCGCACATCTTGTCATCTTTGATGCGAGGTCCTGCTGAGTCTTTGCGAGTGCCCTCCAACAACAGATCGAACAGCGCATCAAGAAAGCATAGCATAGGACCTCAACCGAAAAGCCCTTTCCTCCCAACGACGTTTTTTCAAGCCCTCCGCACAGCATGTCCACCGGTCCTCTCAAGTTCGACTTCCCAAAGGTGCCCACAACCTCATACGGAAACAATCTCAAACGACCCGAACGACCAGGCGATCTCAAAGCGCGACCATACATGTTCGAGCGACATTGTCAATTCGTCCCTGCTCTTGATCCGGTTGGTCAGAAGTCCTCAACGGGAGTGGCGGGGGGAGTGTCACTCCTTTTCCGTCCGAAGATGCTCTTGTTACCTATGGAGCTGATTAGGGATGTGAAGTTGGATCCGGGGCAGGTTCATGCGCTTAATGTGGGAGTGGGGAGGAAGTCGATGGATGATAGGTGGATGGTGAGTTGGACCGCCTGTCTTCGAAGGACCATAACCCAGGCCGGGCCTTGTCCTCACTTGAGGCTGACCTCTGTATTCCCTGAGGTACTGGGCGAGCTGACTTCTGTCCTTCCTTCCCTGCATTTCCTTTCCCCTTTTTCTCTTCCCCCTCCCTTCTTTCTCTTCCATCTCCCCTAAATTCCCAAGGGCAAACTCATCTTCCAACAAGACGGCTCAGCAATCATAGGCCTCTGGCGAACCTGGGGAGGCTCCCAGATCTTCGAACTAACCTTCCAACCCGTCGACCCTCCTCTTCCCTCCCCTACATCCTCCAGCCCGATCTCATACACCGAACCTCCACTGAAATCCCTCCCACCGCAATTCCCACATATGGTCCTAAGTGGACTTCGACACGAGTCCCACCCGAAAATCTACGCGCCTTCGGATCGCCTCGAGTTTCCTACGGTCGTGAGTTCGGGAAAGAGCATCTCGGACAAGGGTGAAGGCTTCATCAGGTCTGAACTGAAGGAGTCGTTGGGTCTTGTGGGGCTTCTGTTGAGAATGCGACTGGGGATTGATGATGGGACGTGGCTGACGTACTGAGGAGCAGCGACTCCTAGACTTCTACCTTCACAGTTGCCACTTTCTCCACAGACAACAGTGCCTTCGTACTTCGAATGAACGGTAGTTTACATTTCTTTTTATTGAGCGGTGGGATTTTTGGGGAGAGCATTTGCAGTGGATCAAAATGACAAGGGACTTAGTACAGTTTTGCGTGTGGTTCGGATGAGTGTATATGTATGTATGCTGGAGTGAGAAGGCGAAGTTGAAGTCGAAAGGGAAGGGAGAAGCGGACACCGCGCGAAGTTGCGAGAAGAGCTAGTACGAAGGGCTCACACCTTCAAGCCCTCCGGAGGCATCTCGTCCGGCACCGGCTCGTTCAAAGGAACCTCATCCTGCGCATCCTCCGACCGCAGCCCAACCGGGTGCAGCTCAGGAATGACCAGCCGATCCCCACCAGCATCCAACGTGACCTTGACCGTATCCCCCTGCCGGAGCGTACCCTGGATCAACCCACTCGCCAAAGGATTCAAGATCGCCTTCTGAATAAGTCGCGAGAGCGGACGAGCTCCAAAGGCAGGATCGTACCCGTTCCGCGCAAGCCACTCCTGTGCGTCCGGTTCGACCTCAAGCACCATCCGCTTATCATTCAATCGCTCCTGCACCTCCCGCAGTCGAATCTTGACGATATCCCGCAACATAGCAGGATTCAGCTTGTTGAAGCAGATCTGCTCGTCGAGGCGGTTGATCAGCTCCGGAGGTAGAGCTCGTCGAATACTCTGCAACACGTCCGCTTTGGCCTCCGGTCGGACGTTACCCTCCGAATCGATCGCGTCGGGCTCGTACAGACGCTCCGCTCCGAGATTGCTCGTCAGGATCACAATCGTGTTGCGGAAATCGATCTTGCGTCCTGTGGAATCGGTCACGAAGCCTTCGTCGAGGATTTGGAGTAGAGTTTGGTGGACCGGCCGACTGGCTTTTTCGAACTCGTCAAAGAGCACTACGCTGAATGGTTTGCGTCGGACTTGTGCGATCTGGGGTTCGTCGTCATATCCAACGTAGCCGGCAGGAGCACCAAGGAGTCGACTGGCCGAATGCTGCTCTGAAAACTCGCTCTGCGGAACGTGGATAGGGTACATCCGAAGTCAGCATACTAGAACAGGGGGAACCAGATTCATCATGGAAAAAGATCAAGACTCACCATGTTGAAAGTAATCAAAGCACTATCAGAGTCAAAGAGGAAGCTCGCCAACGCCTTAGCCGTCTCCGTTTTTCCAGTCCCACTGCTGCCCGCCATCAAAAAGCTCGCCAAGGGCCTCTTCGCATTCTGCAGCCCCGCCCGACTGAGTCGCACCGCATTCCCAATCGCTTCCAGAGCTTCGTCTTGACCCACAATGCGCTTACGAAGTTCGTCCTCGACATGCATCAATCGCTCGCGCTCCCCACGGAGTAAGTTGCGCACGGGAACTCCGGTAGAACGAGATACGACGGCAGCGATGTCGTCCGACGTGACACGGTCATGTACTTGAAGGACGTCCTCCTCCTCTTGATCCTTGTTGGTATCATCCTTGACACTCTCCGTCCTATTCTCGGGAAGCTTGCGCTCGAGCTCGGGAATGACAGCGTACTGGAGCTCAGCGACGCGTTGGAAGTTACCCGCGCGAGTAGCTTGTTCAAGTTCGACCCGCGCAGCATCAAGACGTTGCTTGACTTCCTTGACGTCATCGAGTTTGCGTCGTTCCTCCTGCCACTTCTTCATGAGTCCGTCATGTTCAGACCGCTTCGACTGGAGCTGAGCCTCGAGAGCAGTCCGCCGATCACGCGAGAAGGCGTCCGTCTCCGTCTTGAGACTGACAAGCTCGATTTGCATCGTGATCAGCTGACGCTCGAGTGCTTCGAGCGCCTCGGGCTTGGACTCCTGTTGCAGTCGAAGGGAAGAAGCAGCCTCGTCGACGAGGTCGATGGCAGAGTCCGGCATCTTGCGTTCGGAGGAGAGATAGCGTGCTGCGAATTGGGCAGCGGTGACGAGAGCGCTGTCTGCGATTCCGACTCCATGGTGGGATTCGTATTTGCCACGGAGACCGCGGAGAATGGCTATGGTCTGCTCGATGTTGGGCTCGTTGACTTGGACGGGTTGGAATCGCCGGGCGAGGGCGCTGTCCTTCTCGATCGTTCGTCGGTATTCGTCAAAAGCTGAGAAAAAAGGCATACGGTCCTGTCAGATGCCATGTTTCAGAGAGTTGAGAATCAGAATGAATCACTCACTGGTAGCGCCTGCGACCTGTATTGTGCCACGGGCAAGCACTGTGAAGGCCGAAGTGAAGGAGAGGGCCAGTCAGAAACTTGAGCTGTATGCAATTGTAAGATCAGCCTCGCTTGTATCACTTACTTGGCTTGAGCATGTTTCCGGCGTCTAGGCTACCCTCTGCCTTGCCGAGACCGAGTAACTGGTGGATTTCGCTGCAAGTCTCACGGAAGATGGGATGAGTATTGACACAGATCAGTCACATCTAAGGTCTCGTAGAGTGACTCACTCGATGAAAACGATAACCTTGCCTTCCTCTGCCTCGATGTCGCCTATGAGAGCTTTGAATCGCTCTTCGAATGCGCCGCGGTAGCTGGCACCGGCAAGAAGCCCTGCCAGGTCGAGGGCCAGGATACGCTTGCCTTGGATCGATTCCTGTCGAATGAAGATGGGATCAGCATACTCTTCGGACGAGCGAAAGCAGTGAATGATCAGAGGACAACTCACAGGAACTTCTTTGTTGACGATACGCTGGGCCAACCCCTCCATGACGGCCGTTTTCCCCACTCCTGCTGAGCCGACGAGGACAGGATTCGACTTGGTCCGCCGACTCAGAATCTGGATCGTACGTCGGATCTCTTCGTCTCGACCGATCACAGGGTCGCACTTCCCATCACGGGCGAGCGCGGTGAGATCTTGGGTGAACTGCTTGAGAGTTGCACCTCGTTCTGGTTGTCCACCGCCCATGTTCATCCGCATCCCACCGAATCCGCCTGGAGTGCCGCCACCGCCGCCAGAGCCTCCATTGGCATGTCTACTTGTTGAAGTATGGAATGAGGCGGAGACCCGTGAGAGTGGCGAGGGGACGATGTAGGTCGCAATCTTGCTGATGCTGAATTCGAATTCAGAATCCATCTCGAGGCTCCTACCGAAAAAGGTGGGGGCCCTAACACGCTTGCTGCACGGGCCCGACTGACCAGAGCTGGGAGTCGGCTTGACATTACGCTTCTGGAAGTTGACAGCATGCTGAGAAGGTGGAGAGAAAACGCAGACAGAGTGGCAAGTGAAGTACATACACTTTCAAGCTTCCCTTTATATGCTCACCAACAAGGGACGAAGGTGAAGCTGCGCGACGAGGTTCTGGAAACGTCCACGTGTTTCTGGCGCTTTGCACGTGAGCGAGAGCAGGCGAATCGCGTGGAAGAAGACCGGCGGATAAAGTTTTGTGGCGCTCGCAAGTGTTTAATTCGGGATCGACAAATTATTGCAGAGAAGTGCAGCGGCGAAAAAAAGTCACGCGCTTTGGATGTTCTTCCGCGCCGGCTTCGATTGGAGTGAGCGAGGAGATGCTGCTGGCAGTCGAGGTTGGTCCCTTGGTGGAGCGCTTCGCTGGCGCGGTGGTGCTGGCGGGTGTGAGAGAGAGAGATGCTGAACCGGCTAGAAAGGGCTCTGTTTTTGAAAAGTTGTGGTTGGAGTCAGTTCCATTCGAGAAGGTGAGGTAGTAGTGAGTAGGATACTGGAGATGTTGGAAGGGACACAGGGATGGAGGGAGGAAAGGAGCGTGCCTGGAGAGGTGAAGCATGCGCCAGTTCCCCTGCTCTTCTGGCTCTTGCTTTTGGCCCTTTGCTTGGCTGCCGATCATTCCGCGAAGAACCGGTTGAGTGTTTGGTGTTGTTGTTGGAGGGCAAAAATTCAACAACAACAAATAAATTGGATTGGCTGATCCAAAGTGGGCCTCTCTGCAATCTGGCTGCTGCATACAGTCGCTCTCATCTTCCTGCCGCTCGCACCCACCCACAACCTCAACCTCAACCTCGCCGACAACCACCAATCCTCGTGCACCCAATCAAGTGCACTGTCTCAGCACAGCGACTCATCTCATCTACACACCTTCTCATCGGCACGGTTCCCCCGGTCATCTAGGAAGAAACACAGAGCTGCAGAACAAGGTCCAGGCGAAGGTCCCAGCGACAACACACACACGGCTACACTACTGAGTGAGTCAGATGCTTCGTATAAGCTGGGCCAGGGATCCGAGCGCCTCATTTTCACTGACCGATCATCAAACGCCCTCTTCTTCTCCTTCACAGTCTCTCCGCATCTCTCAGTCGAAATTAGGTACAGCCTGTGCCCCAAATCAGTCCACACGGCAAGGCGGACACGTACACATACATAAGGGCTCCGGGCGTCGGTTCCTCTCTTTGTCTTCTTGCCCCCTCCTTTCCTTCATCTCATTTCACCCTCCTCACTCTCGTTCCGCCCAGGTAAAACGTAAAAAGCGATCTGGCCGGCCGACAGGTTTCTCGAGAACCCCCTCCCTCCTACCACCAACTCTCCCATTGCCCGCCCTGGCTGCCTATCGGGACCCTCTTTGGCCCGACTACACTCCTCCAACACCTCGCTCTCCAGCCTCAGCAGCATCCTCAAGGCCGTCGCCCGTCTTTGGTGCAAGCAGCGGCAGCGTCAGCAGCGGCAGTCGGGCTCGTGCCAGTGGTTCTGCGCGCGCAGCGACCTCTAGCACGGGCGCTGGAACTTCAGCAGGAGGCTCGCGCTCTCTCAGAGGATCACCATCTACAAAAGCAGTCGATCACAAGCTCAGCACACGATCCGCAATCTCCTTCCGAACCGCTCGACACCTTGACTCCTCGGGTGATACCGAGATGCCCTCCCTCGGCGCAGCATTTCAACCACAGCCCGGCATGGTCAGAGAACAGCCGGAGGCATATCAGTCGGTCCTTATCTGGCAGCCCACGGTAGTGCGCACCACTGGCGCTCGCGCGGCGCTCACAAAAGCACCTATCCTCAGAGATGTGAGTTGTCTTCTCATCCATCGCTGGCACCCAGATGTATGCATATCTGACTCAGCTCTGCCCTTCTTGCCCATAGGTGCCGCAAGTGAGACGGAAACTCACCAGCAGAAATTCCACTTCAGGCCCACGCTTTGATCCTACCCTATCCACAGCCTCCACGACCAGCGAACGGGGCATCGTCTCCACTATCATCAGACCAACCCAAAACTGGCTTCGAGAAAAACCAAGTCGTGCGAAGCTCACTCCTACGGTCTCCAACGTACATGCAAGCGGCCTATGGAAACGGGGTACTCTGCATTTCCGTGACAACGGGAATCTGCTCATCTACTCGGATGAGCATTCACTCTTGCACTCCATCGCGTGCGAGGATCTGTGCACAACTCACATCCGCAAGGTCGACAGCTCCCTCTTCGGCAAAACATTAGCCATGGGAATCTTCGCAAGGCCATCCACCCTCGCCCCCATCTCGCCTCGTGCAAGATTGAATTCAACAGTATCAGATGAGCCCATCTATCTGTGTTTCTACACGCGCGCAGCCCTCTACAAGTGGCTGTATCTCCTTCGCATCTGTGCGCAGCCAGAGGTCTACGGAAGCCCGCTGTCGATCAGCAAAGGTGGCACGCACCGCTTCTATCGCCAAATCGATCTGACCATCAATGGTGTCCGCTTTCTCAGCAACACCTCGGCCGATCCCAATGCGCTGATGGAAGCTTACATGTCGCCAAGTGGAAGCGGGGCCGCTCTCAATTCACGGCCTACCACGTCTGCGGCCGGGCAAGATCGCGACTTTGATGGAGCAAGGGAAGACACCATCATGCAGTGCTACTGCGTCGTCCGATCCGGGCCGTACGCCATCGCGAAGACAAAGGTCCATTCTACCACGTCCACGACGCTCTGGCTCGAGAAGTTCTCTGTGGGCGACCTGGCGCCATGGACGACTCTGACTGTTGAACTTATGCAGTCTCAACGAGGTGGTAAATCATCTCTGTTCGGTGTTGTCGATTTGCCGGTGCAGACGATGCGAAGGGGTGAGGACATCGATGGGTGGTTCCCGATCTGGTCTACTGGCCGGACAGGTGGAGGAAGGGATCAAGGGCCTGTCGGAGGTTCAGCCGCGGATCCTGCGTCAGCATACAGCCGAGAGCTGATCGGCGAGCTCAAGCTCGCTTTCCACTTACGCGACGAGGTCATCATGCCCCGGAAGAGGTACGAGAATGTGTCGCAAATATTGAACTCGGATAAGTTCATTCCGCTCGTGACTGTGTTGACCAAGGTCGTCGACGAGCAGAGTGTGTTGGGTCACTTGGTGGACGTGTTTGCCAGTTCTGGCACCATTGTGCCGCGCATGGCCGACTTGACCCAGGCCGAGACGGACGCTATGCACGAAGGGTCCGAACTTGAGCTTCTTTTCAGGTGAGTAAATTTCGCTAGAGCTGATGCTGCGATCTGTTGGTGGGAAAAGTTCTGACTGTCAAATTGTGGCTCTACCTGTGCTCAGAGGTAACTCTCTTCTGAGTCGCTCATTAGACAAGTACCAAAGAACATACTGCACCGATTGGCTCTTCGACTCCGTCGGCTTGTTCATCCTCAACATTTGCTCGCAGCGCATCGTTATTGAGACGCCATTCGTGTTTGACGATGCTTCTGGCGGGGCATCGAATTCCAACTCGGGTGCTGGTGGTGGAGCGGGGGAGAAGGAGGTGATATCCGGTATTTGGATCAGGCGGAGACTATGCAACATCTGAAGGAGTGGACGCGGACGTTATGGTTGAGCATATATGGAGCACGAACTAAGTGCCCACCGTGAGTGTCCTGCGACGGTTGTCAATGTTGACTCAGGCTCATAAACTGACCACAAGATTATGTACTCTTGACTTCTGCAGTGATCTTCAGAGAATTTTCGCAAATATTCGAACCAAAGTGGACGCCAAGTTTGCAAAGCACGAGGGCTCAGTCGACCCAGGCAAGCAGGCCGTTGGCGCGTTCGCCTTCCTCCGCTTGATATGCCCTGCGATTGCCACACCACATCTCTATGGCATCCTGCCATCGGCCCCAGAGCCACGGACATCAAAAATTCTGACAACGCTTGCCAAGATCATCCTCAGTCTGGCCAATCGACGATCAGGCTTCGAGAAGGATACCTGGCTGGCGCCGATGACAGACTTCCTTAAGACACAAGCGAATCTGTACGATGACTACATCAACACTATTTCGACTCCACCAGCGGAGGCGCGACCTACCAGGTATGTTCCTTTCGGCGACGAGGACGACACCACCTTTGCGCGTGCTATACAGGAGAAGATCGCGCATCTTTATCCGATCCATAGCGAGTCGATTCCATCTGTCAACTTTGCGATGGATGAGCCTCTCGCCTTGGCCACGTTCACGTCGTACATCGCGCGTAATGTGCCCGCTGAGCTCATTGATGATGACGTCCAGATGGTTTCTGGTGTTGGTGATGGGGCTGTCCAATTAGATTTGGAGGCTTTGGGCTCGCAAGGCGATCTTTTGAGGCGCTTCACTCGACATGCGTGTATCGTGGAGGAACATGCCGGGTACTACGTCGAAAAAGCTGGGTATGATGCAGTGTGAGTTCAAGTGTTGGATGTGGTCGCATTATTGCGTCTGCGAAGCGAGGCTCATGATAAATTTGACCTTCTATCTCAGTCCATTGGAGTTCGCGGACCGGTCGATCAAGCACCATAACATGACGACCTCGCTCGCCACCGTTTCGGTCGGCAAGACATCGACGCCAACTTCTGTTGCGTCTCCGCGGCAAATAGCCAAGACAAGTCCAGGTCGAAGGCGAGGAGCGACGGTCTCTGCCTCTGGCAGTGGACATCGGGAAGTCCAGCGCAAACCTCCTTCGATTTCGGTCGACGAAAATGGGCGCCGAATTGGCGATCCGAGTTCGTCAGCCACTGGCGCCGCGCATATTATGAGCGCCGGTCACACGCAATACGACTCCGACGAGGAGTTGCGAGCTGCGTATCGGGTTATGAAGGGGCACGCAGTCACTGCTGACGACCCGGGACGGTCTGATCGTGGGAATCGCCCGCATTCGAGCGAGGGTATCAGGCTCACTTCGATCAATGTCGGTGGACGACAAGTCTTCGGGGGTGATGGTTCGGGGAACGAGGATGGGAACAGCCTGAGTCGGGTGCCTACTCCCAATGGTACGATCAATCCCGACGCGTCTGTGACGTCGTTGCCGCGGTATGGACTTGATCAGCGGCGGAACAAGAAGTGGTGGAAGCTGAACAAGTAATAACCAAAGGCGACTTTCTCATAAGGGACGGGATCAGTCTATTCTGGGGCTTTTCCTTCTTTTCTTCGCTTTCTCTCGTCAGCATTCCGGCGACGTGATGCCCAGGGTTTCTCTCGGCACTCGGTACGGTGTAGCAAAACAAAATCCCGACTTTTCCTTTTCCCGCCTCCCATTCTTCGCTGCTGGCCTCGACTGGCAGAATCATGCACCTGTCAAACCAAGAAGGCCTTTCTATCCGGCATTCATCTTTCCCTTCTTCGCACCTTCACTTCAAGATTCGACCTTTCAAGTTTTCTTCGATTGTCATTGTCTTCCGACGCGACGCCCCCTTGGCCAACCTATTTTCACTACTCCTCAAACTTGGGCTATTTTCCGGTCTCTTCTCCAAACCCCTTCCTCTACTCTAATCAGTCTCCTTCCCAGCCTCTCCTCGATTTTCACGGTCGCTGTTTCCAATACCTATCGGGCTTCGCCGACCCTCACGTCATCCCCTCGCCAGAATGGACTGGTGGGACGAAAAATCGGAGATCCCAGCCCTTCCCGCCCCGCCTGTAGAACGCACCCCAATCCAGCCTCAAATCTTTCTCGAATCAACCATCCACAACGAACTTCCAAAATCAAAAAGCGAGCTCTCTCTATCTCTCAAGACTTTATCGAACTCAATCCATACAAGATTTTCCTTCCCCTTTTTCTCTTCATCCCTCAATCTCCCATCGTATTTGACGAGGCCGTATCGACTTCTGGGGCCCTTTTCGCTATGACAGCACCCGTACGAACGCGACTGTCTGGTCTTGGAGGGTTCCCCTTTTTCCCGGCCCAACCTTCTGCTCTTAATGTACCTTTAGCGATCCGTAGTCTCCTTCTTCTTCTTCAAATCCCTCCTTCATCATCGCTTCGTCTATTTCTTCATGTCTCTTTCTTGCCTCTCTCGTAAACCTACATTTTCTACTATTATGTATGAAGAAAGCTGTGAGACTTGCCTTAAAACATCATCAACGCTTCACATCTGCTCGAACAACATGCACTTAAAGTGGGCTCTTCGATAGGGGGGGAAATGATTGTTCTAGATATCTATGGTGCACAAAGCATGATGAGGGGGCAGGAGTAGGTCTGGCCCGACCGATACAGTTGAAGGAGTGAGTGGAAATAGAGAGGCGATGGCAGGGCCTGTGTCCGGTTATTGGTGACAAGGGCTGCCATCGCAGTAGATCCTAGCAAGGGAGCTGGCAACAGATCATCGACGCCACGAGTGATATAATTAGTCGGAAGCGTAAGCAGCGACGGCGAGGGAGATCGCAGAGTTGTACTTGCCAGCGAGGGTCGAGGCGGACAACTTGACCGATGAGGGTGCCTTGGAGACAAGGGTGGCGCAGAAATTCTTCGTAGCAGTGGCAAGATTGTTGACATCGGTCTTGGCGATGCCGGCGACACCGAGCTTCTTGAAGGCAGGCTCGAGAGCAATCAGGCGCTGAGAAGCGGCGGTGACGTTGACGTAGGCCTTGGACAGGATGGAGAGAAGCTCCTGGGCCTGGGTGGCAGTAACAGAGGTGACGACGGCTTGGTCATGAGTGTTGGCGGCGTTGATGTCCTTGACGAGGGCCTTGGAGGCAGAGTCAATGGCAAGAGCCTCGCTGTAGCTGGTGCCGGAGGTGGTCTTCAGGGCCTGGTAAAGCTTGGCGACGTCGGTCTTGATCCTCTGAACATCGACCTTGACGGTAGCATAATCGGCCTGTGAGGGATGATGACATTAGATGTGGTCAGACCCAGTAGGAAACGTCTCTAGCGTATAGAAACACTCACGGTGACACCGGCGATGAGCATAGCGGAGATGACGGCGATGGAGAGCTTCATTGTGCTGAAAGGAATGTGTGGGCGGTGTGTGAAGGAAGTTGTAAGAGGAGTTAGAGGAGGGAAGTGAGGAGGAGTGAGAGAGTGGGTGGGTGGGTGGGGAAAAGGTGTAAGCAGATCAGTCGCAGAGCCACCTTTATACCATTCGATCTTGGGGGGAGAGAGGAAGGGGTCAGTCGCTCTTCTCCAGCTCCAGCTCGGCTTGCATTCTGGGAGGTGCCGAATCTACGCTTGCCTTCAGCGCTCGAGCCTTCGGCTTCACCCTGGGTGCTCCAATCAAGACAGCTCGCGCCCTTTGCTGAAGCAGGTCAGAGTGCAAGTTCTCAGTCCCCAGGCGTCCGCACTGTCAGCAAAAAGCGACCCGAGCTCCAACGCAGGCTCGAGGCACACTCACCAAGCCACTGGTGATTCCAAGAGATGATGAGAATGTGAGCACGGAGCTTTCGTGCCTGTCGGCGAGGTCGATTCCACGGGAGGTTACTAGCCCTGGACTGCGAGCTATAGTAAGCGAAGCTCCGTGCTCCACCTCTGTACTACTGACTGATGATAAAGGGACCGTGTATACCAACAGCGCTGCGGAGCCCGGATGGAGAGGATCACAAAGAACGCCGCTCGCACGAGCGCCCAAACAATGCTGCTTCAGTATTTGTCGCATGCCCATCTGAAAGCCGAAGATCGACAAAAGGTACTCCCAAGGCATTCATTCATTCGACCCCATCACGTCCGAAGCCCGAGTGCTTCAGTGTATTCCGCCTCAGGGACACCGACCGCTCGTAATCTGCCAACGAGATCCGACATCGTTTCAATCTCTTCGACTCCAGGTCTGAGCTTGGCGTTGGTGGCGGAGGCATGCGACCCTCCTGTGTCTGTGGTGGTGTTGTTGGAGCTGTGATTCTGAGCCAGGGGACAGTGTAGGAGGGCGAGGTCGTGTGTTGAGGATCCTTCGTTGTACACTTGGGCCGGTCGGGTATATGTGTAACGGACGCACGCGCGGAGTGAGAGGGCGTGCCAGTTCTGGTCCTGTAGAGTAGGAGCATAAAACAAATTGAGAGGGAGCTGGGCATGAAGAAGCATCATTCATCTGCAAGGTACATGTTCGAATGGACATACCTTGATGCGTTTGATCATCTCGTCCACGTCCTCCTGTGCACAAACGATGAGAAAGACATCGATTTCAGTTGATGAGTGGAGGTCTTCAGGACTCTGGAGAGCATCAAAATAGCTCTCACCTCCGCACCCTCGAAGAGAAGAAACGCTGGATAGCCCGGCCTTGTTATACCCCATACTCGAAGTTCTGAGCAATACGCACGGATGTTCTTCTTCTTGGTTGTCGACTTGAGGTGGTCTGTCGGAAAGCGAATGAAAAAGTATCAGTGTGCCCTCGTTCTTTTCCGTCCGTGACATGGGAAGGTACACGTACGAGACCAGAAGATACAGCGAGTCATTCGAAGCTCTGCTTCGAATGAAGGTGGCACTGCTGCGAGGTCTTGAGTTCCAGGCTCTTCAAGCGAAGCATCTCGTTGGGGGGCGAACACAATATCACCATCGCTGATAGCGCCTTGAAGGAAGAGAAAGATTTCGTAGATCTTGTACTCGGCTGCTCGAGAGATAGGTGAGAAAGAGGCATTGAGCGGATGTTCTGACCAGGGACTCACCTTGCTCAAAATCCTCCTCCGCCAGACGTGATTCGATCATGCTCTTGAGCTTCTGTACCAGCTCTGAGTCCGCGGAAGGTGCACATAGCATCAAGCTAGCCCTACTCCTCGACCCACTGGCACCATCCTCTTGCGGACCCTGTATCCTGAGCAAGACCTCCTCTGGTTCTGGATTGAGAACGAGATCAAAATCGCGCGGATTCGATCGTGAGGAAGCAGCAGTATCAGACGCGGGACGAAACTCGCCCTCGGCACAGCTGTTCTGGAGAAGCTCGACCTCCTCTACGAATCCATCGATCGACTTGACTGGAATGACATACGACATTCCTTTTCCTTGCTGAGAGGAAGTTGCGGGTAAGCTTCCCAGGGCAAGTGCGAAGGGTATGAGAGAAGCGCCGGTCGTTAGCGCCGGGAGCCCGCGAAAATTGACCCGCTTTCCGGGAATATTTGCTCGTTAACTTGGGATGTGGAATTTTTCGAACCTAGTCCCACTCACTACTGCCACCACCTTCGCCTTTTCTTCCTCTTATTTTCCCCCAATTCTGATAGTAGGGATGTCGTCCCGGTCTTCTAGGTCGTCAGCCACGGCGGAAGCCACTGCGTCCTCTTCGTCAATCCTGAAGAAAGTCCTATTCGACCACTCCGCCAACGTGCGCTCGCTCGTCGTCCTACAGGACTGTCTCGTCCAATCGTCTGCACCCATCATTCGCGAAGTCGTTGCCCGGGGTGTTGATGTTCAATCTGGGAAAACGATCACTGTCCTTGCTTGTGCGCTGAGAAGACCTCAGCTGTATCTTTCCGGCAGCTCTTCTTCGATCGATGCGGCCGTTGAGGATGGTCGACTTGTGCTCTTGGACGGGTCGACTTTCTTCCCAGAATTCGGTGTCATATCTTCTTCCCGACGCATTCAGGGTGATTCAGACAATGGATCAAGGACGTTCGAGGATCTACCAGATCTTCTTGCCAAAGTTCGGGATGTTGTCGACAAGGCAGGCTGGAGTAGTCGTGTTACAGTCATCATCGACTCTGTAGAAGAACTGGTAGAAAGATCGCCAGGCGGAGTCTTCGAAACAACGAAGTTCATCAGCGAAGTCCTCGGTTCTCTCAATGGTGAGCTGGTTCAAGTTGCCCAAGATCCAAGATTGGACCCGTATTGAACACTTCTTTCTCCCTTGCACGTTAGGCATGTCACGCCTAATCCTAGGTCTCAAGCTCGACCACGCCAGCAGAAGCTCAGCAGGCCTCTTCGACCACTTATGTGCACCCCTGATCTGGCCCTCCAATCCGTCCCAATCAGAACCCAGCCGAGGAACGACAACGATCATCCGTCTCCACCCACCCGGCTTCATCGCGCACATCTACCGCACATACGGTCTACGTCCTCCGGTCACCAAGGGTGAAATTGCCGTCTCGCTCGAGTCTGAAGATCTCATCGTGGCGGGACAATCGAGTTCCAGCAGCAGCGCCGCCGCCCTTCCGGCAAAAACCGATACAGGGGGAGTGACGAGGGTACGACGTACGGCCGAGGACCATCATCAAGAACAACAGAAGGAGAAAGACCTCGCAGCGTCGAAGCAGAAACAGAGGGATAGCAGTCATCCTCAAGATGCGAAGTTCTGGGAGATATCGTCTCTGCTCGCTACTCGGGGTGACGCTTCCTTAGGTGGGCGGCGTGGTCAGGGAGCGCAGGCTGAGCTTGGATGGTGGACCCTCGATCGAAGTTCTGGCGGGGCAGGACTGATCGAAGCTCTCAGCTCGCCCAACATTTCTTCCCTGACCACACGAGAAGGTCAAGCCATCACTTTGCTGGACGTGCTTGGCTCGAAACGGGATGATAAGAGCCGAAGGGGAGGAGGGGCAGGAGCAGGAAGAAGAGGTGCGGAAGAAGGTAGTAGCGGTCTAGATGCGGACTCAGCTTCGCTCGGGCTCGTCCTACTCGAAGCCAAACACCGAACACAATCTGGTAAACTCGAAGAGGAGATTTTGGGATGTTCGTGCTCGAGCTCGGGACGATTACGACTTCATGCCCTCGACATGGTTGATAGTGGTGGAGCAGCCACCACCACCACCATCACTGCGCCACCACCACACTCCGCAACACAGCTCCGTCATCATACACCACAGAAGGAAAGTACGCAGGAACGAGGCATACCTTCGCTAGCGACACCACGTACCGCAATGAGCAATCCTCTCTCCTTCAATCTCACCGAGACGGAAGAGCAGCGCGCACGAAGGCCGAGGTACCCCTGCCATACGCCCACATGCAGTCTCAAGAGCCCATCATGTTCGACGAGGGTCGAATGGGTATTGTAGCGTCGTCGTCGTCGACAGCAGCAGTAGGAGAAGGACCTTCGCTCGGAGGAGCTCGGAGAGGGCATACGGGCAACAGCACGATCCTGTTCGAGCCGGAGAGTGACGATGATGAGGACGATGAAGATCCAGACGATGATCTAGACTTTTGACGATGGGGAATATGCTCTTACCGGATCTGCTCCACCTTGTGCTCTAGGGTGTGTTGCCGCACTAATCCTCAATGAAATGTCATCTAGCATCAGACTCAAGGGATGGTATGTGAAGCAAATCCATTGATCGACTAAACGAGCTCCCAGCTCAGTGGGAGGTGTCATGACAAGTTCGTCGCCCTAGAGCGTAAGAAAGGTAGCACCCGGAACCTGTTTACAGCTTGAGACCCATAAGAGTGGTCTCGCGCTTGAAGATCTCGCGAAGCTGGATGTTGGAGGTACCTGCACAAGAGAGGAAAAGAATAATGGGAGTGAGCCTGAGAGCGTTTAAAAGGGAGCATAGTTCCATCAGGAGCGCCTTGACTCACCCTCGTAGATGGCACCAATCTTGCTGTCTCGCCAGTACTTCTCAATGCCCTGCTCACGAGTGAATCCCTGACCACCGGCCCACTCGATAGCAGAACCCGAGGCGCGCTGAGCAACCTGGGACGAGAAGAGCTTAGCCATAGCAGCCTCCTTAGCGAACGGTCGGCCCTCCTCCTTAAGTCGGGCAGCGTTGTAGGTCATGAGTCGAGCAGCCTCGATCTCCGTTGCGATCTGAGCAATCTGGAACTGCATGCCCTGGTTCGAAGCGACGGGCTTGCCGAACTGGTGGCGCTCGGCGGCGTAACGGACCGACTTCTCAAATGCGCCCTGGGCGAGACCGACCATCTGGGCGGCAATGCCTACACGACCTTCGTTAAGGATCTCAATGGCAATCTTGTAACCTTTACCCTCCTCGCCAATCAAGTTCTCCGCGGGGACGGTAATGTCGTCAAAGTTGACAGTGCAAGTCGACGAAGCGCGAATGCCGAGCTTCTTCTCCTTCTTGGCAATCTCGACGCCCATGGACTTCTCGACAGCGAAGGCGGAGATACCCTTGTATCCCTTGGAAGCGTCACCCTGGGCAAAGACGATGAAGAACTCGGCTTCGGCTGAGTTGGTGATCCACATCTTGCTGCCGTTGATCTTCCATGATTTGCCGTCGTCGGACTTCTTGCAGGAGGTCTTCATCGCGAAGGCGTCGGAGCCGGAAGAGGCTCGGACAGGCAGAAGGAGCCGAGCTGTGGAAAGGAGGGGGTTTGATCCCCGGCGCGTTTTCAGTTGTAGTTCGGAAAGGAGGCCATGAAGGGTGGAAAGAACTCACGGTACCCTCGCAGAGCTGGGGCATGTACTTGGCCCGGAGCTCCTCGGATGCGTACTTTCGCAGAACGGTGCTGACCAGGGTCTGTAAGGAGTTTAGAAGCGTGAGTACGACTACTGGAAGCTGACTCGAAGCATTCAAATAAGGGAGGGGGGGGGGGGGGAATGCTCACGTTGTGGACGTCACACAGCACGGAGACGGAAGGGTCAACCTTGGCGAGCTCCTCGATGACGATGATAGCAGAGGTGAAAGACATGTCCGCACCACCCTGCTCAGCACTAGCCTCGATACCCATGAACCCATTCTCGAAGAGAGCCTTGATGATCGTCGGGTCCATCTTCTCGTTCTCGTCCATCTCCATGCTCTTGGGAGCGACGACCTCCTGAGCGAAACGCTGGGCGGTGTCGCGGATCATGGACTCTTCGTCAGTGAGCGCCTGGAGAGAGTTGATGCCGAAGGGTGATTCGAACTCGGAGCGGGCGAGGGCGGAGGCTGAGAAGGCACGGCTGGTAGGAGCTGCTGAAGCTGGAGATGAAGATACTCGGGATGCTGATGCTGCTGCTGCTGAGAGGGCGAGACGGGATGCGGGTGCGACGGCTGCGACGCGGGATGCTGCGCGCATGCAGCGGAGAGAAGAAGACTGGAGAGACATAGTTCGCGAGGTGTGTATGTGAGTGAGTGAGTGTATGTGAGGATGGTGGTCGTGGTGATGGAGGGTGTCCGAAGAAATCTCAACCTCTCCTCTCTCTCTTTCAAATTTCGACCACCTCAGCTTCCACCACATACATCAGCACACGCTAGCATTGGAGGCGGACATGGCGCAGGGGACGCTTCTCTCTGTTCAACATGAGCATCCAGCAGCAGTCAGGTGAGAAGAAGGGGATCATATTGCGGTGGGATGCTGTCAAAACACGAACATAAGCTGGGGGACCCGACCTTCTCGCTGTCTGCCTCCAACTTTTCTTTCTCAGCTCAGCTTACCACACAGCACCCATCCTCTGCACTTCTACCTGCTCGCTCAGCGGACCGCAATCACCAGACTGCAACGCTCCAACCAGAGACGGAGTGGGGACCTCTTTCTCCGCTTCCCTACTTGCTTCTCCTCGGGCATCCCAAGACACCGAAGAGGCCGGAATTAGCCGGCTTACCGCCATGCTGATCCAATTGTTCCAGTGCAGTTCACGTCAGCAACCTCCCCAAAATTATGTACAAGACCGCCCGAGCCCTCCCTCCCGGGGTAACGAGAATACACATGGACAGCCTAGGCAAAAGCCTGGACACCCGTCACTGCCTTGCCGATGATGAGACCGTGGATGTTGCTCGTGCCTTCGTCTATTGGGGGGAGAGACGAAGAGTCAGTCCTGGGCCCACCCTTCCTCCGCGAGGTGTAAGTTATTGAAAGCAACTCACAGGTGTTGACGACGTGTAGGTTGGCAGCATGTCGACTCGTTGCGTACTCGTCACTTGCAGCATTTCCGCCGACTGTGGAGTGACACGAAAGTACTTGGTCAGTCTAAGGGCAGACTTGAACAGCGGCGCGAGCACAT
This sequence comes from Tilletia indica, assembly GCA_001689995.1. Classification (NCBI taxonomy): domain Eukaryota; kingdom Fungi; phylum Basidiomycota; class Exobasidiomycetes; order Tilletiales; family Tilletiaceae; genus Tilletia; species Tilletia indica. Next base: position 91,703 of record MAPW01000105.1, read on the forward strand.
TTGGTACTCACAGATCTCGAGCTGAATCGAATGGAAAGAGGAGGCAGAAGTCGGTCGTCAGAAAGAAGGGCTATAGAAGAAAACAGCAGAATAGGACAACTCACCAGTAGCCGCGCATGCGTCACCGCCGCTCCACAGTTGTTACGCTTGACCATGCTGACCATCTCCGGACACCAAGCCTTCTGATCCTTCAGCCTGCCAACCTGCAGACTGCCCAAAAGTCCAAAAGCAACCGCACTATGCGCATCCACAATCGTCTTCTGAACCAGCTGGAATCCAGCAAGGGGCTTCTTGAACTGGTGCCGATCAAGCGCATACTGCCTCGCCTCGCTGATGCAGGCCTCCAACGCACCCAGACTTCCCCAGCTGATGCCGTATCGAGCCGAGTTGAGACATTCGAAGGGACCTCCGAGACCGGGCTTGGTGTGAGGCAGGAGAGCATCCGATGACTTGACACGCACGTTGTCGAGGAAGATGGATCCTGTCACTGAGGCGCGGAGCATCATCTTGTGCTTGATCGGAGGGGCACTGAGGCCGGGCGTTCCCTTGTCGAGGACGAAACCGCGGACCTTGTTATCGGCAGGGCAGCGAGCCCAGATGACGAAGACGTCACTGTGGGGCGAACTACTGATCCAAGTCTTGCTCCCGTTCAACACCCACTCTCCATCGCCGGTATCCTTAGCGACGGTCTCCATGCTCGAAGGGTCCGAACCATGATTAGGCTCCGTCAGACCGAAGCAACCAACAAGTTCACCTTTGGCCATACGGGGCAGATACTTCTCCTTCTGCGCATCGCTTCCGAACTGGTTGATCGCACCCATGGCGAGCGAGGACTGCACAGACATGATGGAGCGGAAGCCGGAATCCACTCGCTCGATCTCGCGCGCCACGAGTCCGTAGGCGACATTACTCACGCCCGCACAGCCGTATCCATCGATGGTAACCCCCAACAGACCAACCTCGCCCAGCGCAGGCAAGATCGTAGGATCCCACGATTCGTTGCGGTACATCTCCTTAACTTTGGGAGCAAGGACGTCCTGAGCAAAGGCACGGGCAGTCTCCTGGATTGCGATCTCGTCTTCTGTGAGGAGAGTCTTGATCTCAAAAGGGTCTTCCCAGTCGAACTTGCTGAACTTGGTCATGCGGTGTTCGTGGGTGTAGATGGCATCGGGGCTGAAGGTGCTTTGCGTGGGTGGGTCTTCTTTGGGTGAGGCTGATGCTGCAGCTGATGTTGAGAGCGAGGCTGCTGAGGAAGGAGATGATGCTGCTGCTGCTGAGCATGCGGAGGGCAGCAACCAGGACCTCGCGGCGGCGGTGGCAGTAGCTGGAGCGCGAGTTGAGGTGAGAGCAGTGCGGAACATTCTGAATGCAGTAGGTGGCGATGGTGGTTGTGGTTGTCGTCCTCCTCAGCAAGATAGATGGGAAGGAGGAGGAAGTCAGGTAATCGCCGGGTACAGGGAAAGCGGTTGCGGAGGAGAAATTTGCTAAATCTCCCCCCTGGGAGGCGGAATATCCCAAATCGCCCCCATCTTTTGAGCTTTTTCCAAATCTCCCCCCAATGAAAAAAGACCAATTCGATAAGAGATAAGAGAAACCACCACTAGATATGTACAATCACGGCTCCCAAGTCATTTCACAGTCCTTGTAGCGGTGACCTTCAAGGCCACAGATGCTGCAACTTCTTTTGGATGGTCCCTCTCCCTTCTCCTTGCGTTCCGTTTGCGGTCGACCTCGTTTGCGCTTGAAGGCGGGGCCTTGGACGCTGTTGATTTTGAGCGTGGAGATGTTGATGGGAGTATACGAGTGCTCGTACATTTTTTTCCAACCCTCTGTCGTGTAGTATCCATGATAGAATGGAGCCACAGATTTTTTCAGCTGCTTTATCAAGGCTACCGCGTGCTTACAAGGTCGCAGCAAGTCCTGATATCGGCTGCAGTCGCACATGCCAGCGTCTTCGCGAGTTTTGGGGAGATTGACCACGTATTGACGTCCATCGACGTTGGTCACTCGTCCGCTGAACTCGTTACTGCATATAACAACCATCCGCTGAGCCTCGATTATTGCGGCCTGCAAACGAGCGTACTCAGTTGGTACGATGGGTGATGTGCACTGGACGGCCTGCTGATGACGACTAAAGAAACGCTCCATTTGGCTGCTGTATATGTGATCAAGACAGGCCAAGGGATGCATGTATCGAGCCTGTACGAGCATTGCGTTGGCGATCTCCGCCAAATTAGATGTCACATGCCCATATCGACGTCCTTTTACTGCCCAAGTCGCCCACTTTGACGGTTCGATCCCCGCTATATACGAGGCACCGCCCTTGTCCAGTTCCTCGAGGCGTGACATGTGGCCCTTGAACTGCTCCTGAGTTTTGCAGTATACCATCTTCCAGAAATGACGAGTTGCAGCTTCTGAATGTCCATTGTCCTTAATATTCTTTGCAATGTGGAAACAGCACCAGGTCTTGTCGGCAAGAGGGAGATGCTGCTCAAGGGCGCCAATGAGACCCAAGTTTCGATCATTGACGATGCAGCAATTGGTAGTATTGAGATTTGCCAGTGCCGTCTTGAGATGCGCGAAAAACCAGGCCCAGTTTTCGGTGGTCTCTCCCGGTGTGAGCGCCCATGCCAAGATGACCAAGGAACCCGTGCCGTCCATTGTGGCGGCAATATGAAGACGTTGGTTGTATTTATTCTTCATGAAGGTGGCATCCACTGCCAGCCACTGTCGGCACCAGGTCCAGAGGTGTTGAGCAGCCGCCGGACAAACGAAGATCCGCTCAAAGATCTCATTTGGGGCTTCGATCGCCGCGTAGGTCTTAGGGTCGCTGGCCTTGAGCGCTTCTACGTAGGCCGTCATCCGTCCAAAATTCGTGGCCTCCTCGTCTTCACTGTCGCCCAGTATTGCTTTCTTCGCCTTATAGATTGCATTGAGATTGACGTCCATTCCAAAGCTGTGCTTCAACTGCGTCTGGATGACCTTGGCAGGTGTATCGGGAGCAACGACCATAGCTTCTGCAATCTGGAGCAGAAGATCTGTCAATTGCCGTCTGCCGATCTTTCATCTCATTTCAGAATTCTCACTTTAGCCACAACGAGGTGATGGTTTCCGCTGGAAGATTTGACGCCCTCCTTGAACGTGCCTAGACATGTGTGCTTTGTGTGAAGCGCAGTGATCTTGACCATGTCTGCTGCTATCTTTGCCCTGACGCGAAAGTTGCAATGATCGTGAGCACACTCCATGATGCAGAAGTGAGCCTCGGCCTTGGTCTGTTTAGCGTTCCATCCTTCAATGCTAGCAGCTGCTCTGACAGCAAGTTGAAAAGCTGCCTTTGTTGGAAATTCTTGTCCAAGCGCGAGAGATGGGTCTGGCATGATGATTGGTGACTGAGTTGTTGGTGACTGTCACTCGCAAAGGACGCGACGCGGCTCACTACTAAGGTCTTTTTTCATTGGGGGGAGATTTGGAAAAAGCTCAAAAGATGGGGGCGATTTGGGATATTCCGCCTCCCAGGGGGGAGATTTAGCAAATTTCTCGTTGCGGAGAAACTGGTAGCCGGCCGGGGGAAACATTCGGCCCGCATCTCCGGAACAGCAAAACGCTCCGAGCGCATCACTCCAAGCTTCACCACGAAATTTTTGGCTGGGCCTTACACGGCGACGAGGCAGGAAGATTCCAAAGGCATCGAGCATAAGATGAAGAGCAAGTCAGCAACAACAGCAGCAGCGTCGAGGGACAGGCGGACAAGTAGTGGGTTGGCGCAGGCGCAGGCTCAGGCCCAGGCTCAGACGAACAGCGCTCCAACTCCAAAGGGGAAAGGAAAGCGGCCAGCAAGTGACATCGAGGACGACGACGACGACGACGACGAGGAGGAGGATGAGGAGGACGAAGACGAGGATGATGATGAGGACGAGGATGAGGACGATGAGGACGACGAGGATGAGGACGATGGCGATGAGGATGAGGACGACGAGGACGATATGAACGACAGCAGCGCATATGGATTGGCCATACTACAACAGCTAGGCATCGACCCAGCCAGCGTACCCTCCGCCGCCCAGTCACAACCACCCAAATCAACATCGAATCAAAAGAAAAGACCCAACAAGCAAAATCCAGCAGCAACACAGGCCATCTCCAACCTCGCTTCTCCCTCATCATCTACTCGCAAGCATCAGCCTCAATCCAGCCTCAAAGCGGCTCATCAGATCCCTCCAGCGCGCCGACAGCCGGAAGAGGTCGTCTTCGATGGATTCGGAACATCTGGTTCTTCTTCCGCTGCATCCAAAGAAGAGGTCCAGAATACGTACGTCGACAGCAAAGCCGCAAGGAAAGCATTCATGGTGAGCGCTCTCTCTGTCTCTGCCCAAGCTTCTCTCAGAGTCTAACTAATCTGACGGCGATCTTGTTCTACGAATTCCAAAGTCCTCCCGCATCGACCGCATCAGCGACGGCCCAGCCCTATCCGGCACCAACAAGAACAAAGCAACAACAGACCAAGACGAAGAAGGAACCGAAGAAAAAGAACACAAAGCAAACGATCGACTTCTCTCCCATTTACTCTCCACAACCCTCTTCGCTCCCGGCTCCGACGCTTCCTCCACTCCTCCTACGAAAAGAAATGGAAAACCAGCCTTAGATCCTACAAAGGGAACCCTCGCTTCCATCCTCGAACTCTCTTCGTCCACCGAACAGCGTAAAGGAGCCGTTGTCGGTCGAGGATGGGGAGACGCCCAAGCCCGTCTACAAGATCTCGGTAAAATGCCCGCCCGACTCCGCGAAGGGCTCAAAAAAGCAGCAAAGGGACGAGTAGAGAAGGAACAAGATCGCGCAAAGGAGTTAGGTCTCGTCCATCGCTCACTGAATAAGGGTAAAAAGACCAATATGGGTGGGACGGGCGCGATTGGGGCGGTGGATATGGCGCTCAGTGGAGTCGGGTCTAGTAAGAAGGCTAAGGATCGGGTGAGGGGCTTGGGTTGGGCGTGGGCACGTTTGGTGGGGGGAAACTTACCATCAGTACGCGGGACGTGGAGAAGATCAATGGGCCTTCATCCTCGCGCGGACCACCGGGTGGAGGTGGTAGAGGTGGTAGAGGAGGGGCAGAGGCGGAGGTGGTGGTAGAGGAGGGGGTAGAGGCGGAGGTGGTGGTGGTGGACCAGCGAACAAGAAACAGCGAAGGCAATGAAAGTCTGCTCAAAGATGCATGCACGTCACAAGCCCATGACACGTCAATGTCCATGTATTACTAGTCTAAAGTGCGAGCGCATCAAGTACGCAAGGGCGAGTATTCCAATGGCTGCAAGTAAAGGATCACAAGTTTCAGCCTTTGATAACGCCCGCGTGAAAAGGAAGCAATTCGATAGACTCACAATTTTGGGTTGCTTCCAAGCGAGCCAGTCGCTGCTGGCCGTAGGCAACAGGCCCATGCTCCAGCACTTGTACAACCCGAGCGCGATACATGCCAGCTGGCACGCTACGTAGACCGCTTTTTGCAGGAGCAAGGAGTGCTGGGACGAGGTGAGGCGTTGGAAGGCTATTTCGAACAGAGCGGCAAGGAGGTCAGCTATATAATATTACCCCGGCGCAAGGGAGAGCACTCACGCTGATCAACACTCGTCAACGCCTTGATCGGATTCATAACCAACATGCCCACAGCCATCATACTGAAAATCTGCACGCCCGACCCAGACATGTAGAGCATGATCCCATTCATCGGCAGACTCTTCGCGGGCGCTAGAGCGACTTCCCATGCTTTGGCTTGTTGGAGGGCCGAGTGTTGGGCTGGGGTTGGGCGGGAGAGGGTCGTCTTTGATGATGGAGTTGCTTGGGCTGCTTTTTTTGAGGTGGTAGGCGGTGCGGCGAGGTCGGAGAAGCCGGGTGGGGATGGGATGGAAGGGTCGCGCTTGGTTCTGAGGAGTTTGGCCAAAGTTGTTCATGAGCACTGTCAAAATCGTGGCATGGCTGAGAAGATAACTCACAAAGCAGAAGTTGAGGGGTTGGGGCTGCCGGTGCTCGACCTTGGCGCGAGAGACCAGGCGGCGATGGAGTGGAGCGGAGGAGCAGATGCGCTGGCCATGATTGATGATGGTGGTCGAGGACGAGGAGGAAGAAGCGAAATTGAATCATCGCGGATTTTGCCTCCTCTCGCTCCTGACCTCCAAACCCCGGTGCGAGGCTTAATCGCACTGAACTCGCACCTTGACCCCGGTGCGAGATAGCCTCGCACAGGGTCTCGCACTGACCTCCGGTGCGATTAGACCTCGCACCCTTTCTCGCGCAGACCACCCTGTGCGATCTCACCCTCAGTAAAAACGAAAATCCCTTGCGTCGCGGTCGCGGGGGGTGGCGGCGGAAGATCATAGCGATTGCCGCCTGCTTTAGACTCCGTTGAATTGCTGTCCTGGAGTGCGGCTGTATCGCGACGGTATTCGGCGGGTCGCGTTCGTACTCGTCGGATTTGCGGTTCGGTCCCCCCGCGCAGTTTTCATCGCTTTCGTGGGTTTTCTCTTTTCCCGTCCTTTAATTAAAGCAAAGTCATGACTGCGCTGACGTAATGGATCTGCCGACGTCCCTTTCCTCATCGTCGTCCCGAGAACACGCCTACATTTGCGCGACGCGTTATATCTAAACGCGACACCACCGTGCTCGTCTTCTTACCCTCTCGTGTAGATTTGTCGACTGTCGGGCTCCTCGGACGCGGCCACACCTCATCGTTCCCAAGGCCTGCATCGTTTCCCTCGCACCCGTAAGTACCTCTTTCAAATCCATTTCTGCCAAACGCTGAGTTGGAGATGACACCGGACACTCATACAGACAGCCAGCGATGGGATACTTTGCACGCTTACTGGACGACAGACACTCAGCGGGTGAAGCTTCATCCTCATCCTCGTCCTCAACATCATCCACTGCAGCACCAATACCGATGAGACCCGCACGTTCCGCCTTCCTCCGCGCGGTTGCTGGCATTGCAGACCCCCCAGACATATCACACAAGTACAGCACGCAAACGAGGCCTCTCCTCTTCTGGAGCAAGTCGCAATCGATGCAGTACACACCATGATCGGTTACATGGCTAGTTGGGAACAAGTCAAGGTGTGTCTGCACTCTCGCCAGAGCTCACTTGCGGAGAATGCTCACCCACCTCTTGCCCTCTCCACTGCAGACCACCCTGACAACTCCATCATGCCCCAGGAGACAACAGATATAGCCCTGCATGGAGTACCTCCTCCAATCCCCCTCATGGACGTCCTCGTCCAGCTCTCCCTCCTCAACAAGCCGAAGGGATCCCTTGCACGGGCCACCAGTCCTTGCTCCCGCCTCCTAGGACATACAGCGAACGCATGGACGAACTCAAGAGGTCGACCTTGGAGGTGGTACGGGTGAGTGCTCTCCGCGTTGGGCTTTGGTGCTTATCAGACGCGTTCCAAGACTGAAAGATGTACCGTGTCGCGCGATTCCTCCAGGCTGGAACTCGAGATGATGGGAAAGTACTTCCCCCTCGAAGAGATCTCGGCCATCTACCTCATCGACCTCTGCGAGCCTCTCCTTAAGGTTGCGCGCGAACGTTTCGCTCACCTCGGCTTTAACGACGTCCAGGTTCTCTGCCAGGATGCCCAGGAGTTCAGCCTTCCCGGTCTTTCCGATGGTCGCAAGGTTGACTTGTTCACCTGCAGTTACTCGATTTCTATGGTACGTTCTGACCGACATTGGGTATGATGAGATGTTCTTGGTCTGATTCGAGAGGCTGACGCGCGTGAGTCTCTTACAGATGCCTCCCATCCACGCCATTCTCGACCGAATCAACGAGTTCCTCGACCCCGACACATGTACCTTCGGTGTCGTCGACTTCTACGTGTCTGCCGCCTCAACCCCTCGTGACAAGGCGCCTGCCGTCGGTGGTGACACCACTCGCCAGTGTGGCTGGCTCAGCTGTCTCTTCTGGAGCCAGTGGTTCTCTCTTGATCACATCGAGCTTCACCCGGCGCGCCGTGGTGAGTACTGATGACGCGTAGGATCTCCACAGACACGATTAGAAGAGCTCATCCCTTTTCGCACGTTCCACAGACTACCTCGAATACAAGTTCGGTACCATCGAGTGCTACAACGGTCGCAACAACTTCATTATCCCCTCCATCGTCCGAGTGTGAGTCTTCAGCTGTCCACTTCACCGTACACGAGACGTGTCTTGCTGACTATCGTGTTTGTAAATACAGTCCTTACTACATCTGGGTCGGTTGCTTCCGCCTCCGCCTCCGCCTCCGCCTCCGCCTCCGCCACCGCTCCCCCTTCCGCTCCACTTGTTGCCGCCCCGGCCCAGGCACCGGGGGAAGCGAGGCGGGGGCCCGGAACACAAGAAACGCTCTCGCGATATCTTTGATAAGGTGAGTTTCTCATCCCCCCCCCCCCCTCCCCCTTCTCCCTCCCAACTCCCCTTCCTCTCTCACGCGCTTGCACGATATCCTCCACTGCTCTCCCAACCCCTCACCCTCTCACGCGCTTGCGCGATACCCTCGTCGTGACCTGACCAGCAGAAACTGACCAATCATTCTTATCTTCTATAAGCTTGCGGCTGCGGAGCAGTACAAGGTTTAGCGCCCGCGACTCCTACTGCAAATACGACTTCTCAACTACCTTCTTATTCCCCTTCCTTTCGGCTGCTTGTGCGAACTTGTCTAACGTGTCGCTGCCCTGTAAGGTTACATGTGGCCTACTTGAAAGATCAATGAAACAGACAGCGAGATCTATATGTTCGAAGGTGTTCCAAAGACATAGAGGGGCGAACTGTACTGACGACAATCATACCCTCTTCTCCTCTTCTACGTGCCCCCTTTTGCGCCCGTTCCCTCTTACTTGTTTGTGGCTGCTGTCCTAGGTCTCCTGATATGTAGGCAATTTGGGGGGTTAGGGTTCGGATGTCATATGTCCGGAATTCGGATCGTTGATGCTGAAAGCTGAGGCAGATCCGTAGATTGGGCATGCGGTGATAGATAGGGTGGGTTGATCCAGTAGGATGAGGTAGAGTCCAGCGTACGGGCCTGCGAGATCGGTACGATTCGAGTGCACATCGATGCACGTCCGTATCGTAGTAGCGGGCATAGCCGGTGTCCGAACCCACCTGATCATCCGACGCCTCCATCATCTTCGTGTCGCCGCTTTGTGCTTCTCCGACTCCTACACGTCAATGCGCTCTCCCTTCTCGCTACCACAGACATCGCGAATGGGCCTCACGTGTCGCCACATCGAGTACCATGACCACCGCTCCAGTCCGACTGTGCATAGTCCTACGAGGAGTATCGCGAATAGGAGAGCGAGGAGGAGGAAGATCTCGAGCTTATGAACGGCGTGGGTCGAGGGATGCCGTAGCGGCTGCTATTGTGGTGCTGTTGCATACCTGGAGTGCGGTTGAGAGCAGCGGAGGGACCGCTAGGACTGATCGGTCGAATTGGGGGTCATTGATCGCTGTGGAGAATAGCATATCGCCGTGTGAGAGGCTACCACCCATGCTTTGCAAAAGGTCGACGCGAGGAACTCAGCATTTACTGTAGTGGCGAGGAGATGACTGATTTGTCTTCTCTTTGACCTGATCCAAGGTCGAAATAGAGTTGTTGAGAACGATGAGGCCGTCCTCGACGAAGGGTAGAGTTGGCCGTTGTCTAAAGTGCCGCAGTATAATCGGAAGAAAGTTGTTAGCCCTGCTCAGGACGGTGTGCGAATCTAAGGAAGCGGGCTCACGTCACATCTGGTACGCGGGCACGCCAATTTCCGGGACTGAGACTGTTTCGCCAACGATGTGAAGGACGCCATTGACGCGGGCGAGGACAGAAGATATGGCTGTGTTACCACTAGGGACGACAGCCTGGACGGTCGACTTGATACCCTGAGATGTCGAGTTGATGCCGTCAGAGAGGATATCGACGACTTGGACGAGGTTGGCGAAGACGCCGAGGATGAGGAGCTCGATGAGCCATTGTGAGAGGGCGTGGTATGTGTCGAAGATGTGGATAAGGACCTTCTCCGTGGCGAACAGTCTGTGCAATGTGTGCGTAAATAGAAGAGGAAGGATGTTCAGAGAAGGAGTTGCGGGAGTCGAATTGGGGGTGCAGAGCAGAGTACTTACAGCAAGAGCAAGAGATTGCCTAGAGACGTGACGGTGAACTCGACTCCATTGGCGATCATGAGGTGAGGTTGGTGGCTGCTGCCATGGAATGCGGCACACCTTGAATGATACCCGCCGCAGCCTGTACACCCGCGCATGGGCGGTGAGTCGATCTTTTGCCTGTTCGATTCGCGTCTCGATAGGCGATGCACCTGGGTGAGAAGTGGGATGGCGATGGAGATGAGGAGAACGCGTAGGCTGAGGAGAGACGGGGATAGGATAGCGAGGCTAGTGGGGAGTGGGGAGTGGGGACCGAGTAATGGTGGGAGCGAAGGTAAATATGAGGAGAGTGGGAGTGGCGCGAGTTGATGTATCTTCCCCTGGGCCGAGGCAGTCTAGGATCGTGTGAGAAGAGTTAGCACTGGAAGAAGTGTCAGCAGTGAGTATAGGTACGTGAGCGTTCAGGCAAAAGACAGGCATGATCCGCATGAGGGTCAGCAAGGGACAATGTTGCCTCAGGGAAAGGACTACATTCTGGTGAGTGCTGCAATCTGGGACTCGATCCACGCTCGCCGCTGAGGGCTAGTGGTCTGAGGGAGAGAATAGTATATAGGATGTCAGTGCATGTTGGGGATATGAGACGCGCAGGGATGAGTGCCGAAGGGCCACGCGGACGACGGGGTACACACTGGTGATCAAGGGTCACACGGGCGTAAGGGTCGTACTGGTGGCGGGCTCGCACGGACGACTTGGGTCGTGCTGGCGAGATGAAGGGGGGCCGGAGATAATTCGTAAGTCAAGACTCACCTTGGCAAGCATCTTTCTCCACGCCGGGACCGAGCGCTTCTGAGGTGTCCGTGGGACAGAGGATGGTCGTGCTGGCAAGGAGGAGGAAGAGGATGCTTGTGTCGGCGCGGAGGTGGAGAGCGCGGAGGAGGGTGCTTGGGTTGGCGCGGAGTAGGTTGAGAGCCCGGAAGATGGCGCTTGTGTGGGCGTGGTGGAGGGTTGTGTAGAGCGGGGCACGGACGAGGCCGCTTGTGTTGGTGTGGCGGAAGTGGGCCCGGAGAGGAACTGCCATTGGTCTTGGTCTTGATGCGGTTGGTCTTGATGTGGTTGGTCGTCTGCGACGCGAGCGCCCGCGCGTTGTCCGCGTTCTCGGCGCTCCGCCTGCTTGATGTTGTTGACGTCGCCCCGGGCTTGTTCAGGATTAGAGAAGTTGTAGAGGGGAACGTAGGATTTGGACCATTGCACGAATGCCTCCTCTTCTTGTGTGGTAGGATTGATTCGATGCCCAACGATGTCGTCGACTTGATGGTAACGATCCGGCCGCGAGGCGCGGACACGGAGGGGCGGCATGCTGGCTGGCAGGGGGGTGAAGAAAGAATGAGAAGAAGGGAAGAGCAAGTTGGTTCCTTCTGTCTTTAAGGAGTCAGCTGTCAGCTTCACAGTCCATGCACCGCACGAGCAATCAAGCAGAGAGAGAAGTCAGCTGTCAGCTTCATAGTCCATGCACCGCACGAGCAATCAAGCAGAGAGAGAATTCCGCAAAGAAAAAGGTGAGACGCGACTGCTTGTCTGCACAGCCCGAGTGGGACGAATAGAGAATGCAAAAAGAGAATGTGAGACAATGGATCACGGTTCATCGGGCGTCGTCTGATCATCCCCTGTCGACTGACTAGATGCCAACTCCGTTCCAACGACCCGTTTGATCCACGTAGACGCGGAAGTCGGAGTACACTGTACAGTGAACAAGCAAGCATCGGAAGCGAGACCGGAGCCAGAAGATGAGCCGTGCCGCGAGGAGAGAGGATACTGAGGGAGGAGAGAAGAGTACAAGTGCGAGGAAGGGAAGGAGGGAAGAAGGGAGGGAGAGAGAGGGTTGTCAGAGTCAGAGGGAACGCAAAGCGCGAAGACGAGGACACAGAGCAAGAGAGAAGAGAGTAGAAGAAAAAGGAGAGGAACGCGAGAGATAGGGCAAGAACAGAGCGAGCAAGCAAGCCGCAAGGGTGACGAGGGAGAGGGAAAGTGAGGCACTCACAGAATCATCGAGAGATGGTGTTGGAGGGAGAACTGGTGCTGGAGCTGATGGTGCGTGCTAACAGCAACGGACAGAACATCAGCAACGACACGCTCGAGGCTCGAGCGAGCAGCAGAACGCACACAACCAAGACTCACTCAACGCGACTGTCCAGGAGACTAACGAGCTCGACATCCCCATCGCCAACGCCGTCGTCGTCGTCAAAGCGACCGAACACGGCGAGGAGGGGGCATCGCCACTGAGGGGAATGGAAGAATGTTGTTCAGTGCAAAATTAGAGCAGTCGAGCGCACGGTCACTCACCTCGGCGTAGCACCTTCCCAGTTCAACATAACCTTGTTGCCCCTGCCCTACTCTGCTGCTGCTGATCTTCGTTCTTCTTGCCATTTAGCCCACCAGGTACAGAATCCTCCCAGCGGCGTTTTTCGTGGGAAAACGTAGATGGAGCCGGCCAGGTCGATCAATCCGACCACGTCGATGATGTCGGTAGCGCCCACAGTCTCGACCTCCGTCGACCAGGTGCCATTGACCCAATGTGCAGTACTAGAGTATGTTCCGCGACTGGATGGTATCAGACGTCGTCCAATCCCGATGAGTTTGGCGTCCGATCTGCGGTAGGCGAAAACGACCAGGTCGAAGAAAGAAACTGTTGAAGATCCGGAGGTTGGAGATACTGCGTTCTCGCGCACAGCCACTCGGCAAGAGAGACGTTTGGTTTTGGCAGAATTCGAACAATAAGACCGTACTGTAACGACGGGTGTGTCTGTTTCATCCGCTCTGGGTAGCCGCACAAAGGGATGGAAAGAGCTGTCGCCGTCCATGAGGTCGTAGTGCGCCGCGATCATAGCCCGTTCGATGCTGGCGTATGATGCCCAGAGCGGTAGTGTGGCCTCCACCTTCGATATTGACATCATCTTCCCGACTCGTATCATATGGACTCTCTCGGTCTCTGTTCGCCGAGACCCAACTGCTTCTCTCCCAGTAGAGTCCACTAGGATTTCCAAGGCGTGGACTTGTTCGATGAGGACGACCCTCCTTTCCACCGTTACAAATGGATCTTTGAAGCTCCTCAGCTCTTTCTTTACGGTTCCTATGGTCCGTTCGCATGCGGCTTGCGATGTAGCGCGGACAGATCCTGTAGACGCGATCAACTGGCCGATATGGAGCAACAGGTGTATTGATAACCTGTCATATGAAGTGCCGCGTTAGTTTGCCATAGCCCAAGTCTGAGCGTGTCGATCATAGCCACATACCTGGCCCGTTTAACTAACTCCCCTGCACCTCTGATATATAGTGTTTCCCACTGCTCCGCAAATCTCATAAAGCTGGCCCGGACAAAGGCCACATCTTTGAACGTGCAACCGCTAGACTGCGTGGCGACGCCGATTCCATCCAGTAGAGCCATGAGCAACCCTAATACTCTGTCGTCGACACCTTGAGCATGCAGGAAAGGGCCGAAGTAGCAATGGAACGCAGTTATCCACTCGACCATCTTATAATGGGTGTTGTGAAAGAGGTGGGTGTCGCGCGGCGCCTTCCCAAAAGTTCCGGGTAGATCTTTGCTAGCTGCAACCACGTTCTTGCCAAACAATTGCTGCATGTTTTCGTCCAGGACGAAAGGATCTTCGGGCACTCCAGCGCGCATAGTGTTCCACAAGAGCTGCAGTGTGTTGAAGCTGAACAAATGGAAAACATCCAAGGGAAAGAAATCCGGGTGGGTGAAGGCGGGTGAGAATGCCAATAACGGTAGAGCCGACACACCAGTCCGTGTGCCCACAGCTTTACGTGCCGTCTTGGATGTGGCTTTTTGTAGCTCCATTATATGGGCTCGGAATGTCGAGTCTGACCGCATTGGTAAAGACATTGCGTCGTACATCAGTGGCCTCGCCATGTTGATCGGGAACTTCCGTAGGTCACTCGGCGTACGAAGAGGAAAGTAAGGAGTGATGCCTACCTTCTGGACCGGGAGGAGGACGTCAGGGTCAAGTGGGTTAGAGCCGGCCTCGAGTGGAGCCACGGGACCAACGGTACTTGCTGGCGGATGGACAGTTGTCATAGACGGCATTCCGATTGTCGCTGAGGATCCTGCGTCTTGCTGAACCGAGCGCTTGTGGCGCTTGGATGGTCTGGACGAAGATTGATAGTTTGCCCGGACGCCTGCATCTTGTTCAACCTGCATGTCCAGGCGTCCTCTCGAATTAACGGCTTGTTGCGAGGATGATGAGGTTGAGGCAGGCGGAGCCTGATGTTCTTGACCATGGTCGGGGCACGATGGATTGGAGCCGGCTTGATTGCGCTTAGATGAAGGAAGAGCGAAGCCGTAACATGCGTCTATCTCGCAGAAGCGACAGCCACGCCTTCCTTGAGTTCCGGTCATCTTGTTGAGCTTCGAACTCCCCGGTTGATCCGCGTAGAGCCCCACCAGGTATGCCCGCAAAACGAACCACTCGCTTTTTGATCCGTCCCAGACCCAAGCACCCCGGTGGAGCTTGGCCATTTCCTCTGCGATTGGCCGAAAGAACGATTCGATGTCACCAGGCGAGTTAGGTCCGGGTATAATGGCCAGTATGAATTGGTGTGCCCGTTTGAATCGATGAGTGGGAGGGGTATTGAGACACGAGGCTGTAATGAACCACGCACTACTGTCAGCATGTGCCAACAGTTGCGCACCGTCTGTAGCGATCGAGATAGCGACGTCCGTTGATTCAGTAAAGAGCCCAAACTCGTCCGCAAGGCGAAGATTGATGAGACCGTCGACTACGTCTCCAAAAACAAAGTCGTCCCACGCATTGACATCCCGTGTCTCCCGATCCCGTGTTTCCCGGAGCGCCTGGAGATGGTCGTGCCGGTATTGGAGCAGCCTTGCGAAGTCAGGATTGCGGAACATCACGCGCAGTCTGTCGAGGATGGGTAGGTACACATACTGTCGACTTGGTTTACCGTCGGATCCGTACCGTGCTTCGCCACAGACAAAAGACCGCCTCTTCTCATTACCGTGCTCGTCTTTTTCCTTGATAGTCCTGATCCAGGGGCACGCATCCATGTTGGCGTAATCACCGACGTACGCCAAACACGAATGCTTGCACATGTCCACCTGCAAGGGCTGCAGATCTGAAAGATGGGCGGCCATAGCCTTTGCGACGTGAAAGGAGGAAATGTCGTGGTCGAGCTCCTGCAAAGTCTTTGCGTTCTCTTTGTAAGCCCATTCGGTTCCACCTGTCGCTAACCAACGACGGTAGTACACCAGCGATAACTTCTCGTCATCGTCGAGGAGCTCGTAGCGCTCGGATGGCGGCTCCGTAGGCTTGGACCCGAGGACGTAACCCCCAAGCAACTCCATGAACAGATCGGACCCGATATGGGTTGGCGCTTGAGCGTGATTCAAAGACGAGCAGGATCGATTTGGGAGCGGCGGAACGTGGTCTTGTGCTTCTACCCCTCTGGATCATATCCGCCATTGTAGCCCTCGGGAGCACTTGAGAAGATATCATCTAAACCCTCGGCGAATGCCGCGACCAGATCCTCGATACCGTCTACTGCAGTAACCACGGATGTTGCTGCTCCTCCTTCTACGCCGATGACCCCGCCGAATGTTCCTGCCAAAGCTTCAGTCGAGGGACCCAGATGCTCTGGATATTCCGGACCCTCGGGAAGAACTTCCTCCTGCCAGAGCTGCATACCAACATCGTGCTCGTCCAATCGTGAGAAATCGTCTGCGTCGTTACCTCCTGCATCCGAATCCGAATCCGAGTCCACGGTAACGGTAGCCTGGCAGTAATCCGCAAGAATCAGCTCCGTCCAGCATAACACCGGGACCTGCTAACTTCAGACTCACGCGATACTTGTCGGAATCGGCATTTAGGCGTACGGCGTCGCGCAGAGCCGCGGGAGGTAGCTGGCCTCCATCAACGGGCCAGGCGGCTAGGAGCTTCGAGTCCACTGCCTTGTGATCCTGCCAGGCTCGTTTGGATATGATTCTACCTTCGAGGTTAGAGCCTCGATCCGTGCATTTCTTGTAGCACCTGCATCTTGTAAGCGACGGTACCATATAGGGGCGGGAGGGTCGAAGAACTGGGTGATTCTAAGAAACAAGTAAGTGATAGGAAAGGAGGTAGATGAGGGATAGATAGAGGGTTCGACACTCCGTAAAACAGGTTAACACGCCAAACTACCACTGCTACTCAAATCTCAAAACCCGCACCAGCAGGCCACCTCCCTTGTCTTTTTCTACCATCACTTCCTATATTCACCACCCTCGTCGATAAAATAACCCTCAATCAACATGGCGTCTTCTTCCCGAACAGTACAGACCGTGTCGGAAACCCAATCGGAAGCGGGCTCAGACGGTAACGACAACGAAAAGGCCGATTTCTCTCGAGTAAGCGGAATGCGCATCCTACAGCCACGCAAACCCATCTCCTCAATGACGCCGGACGAAATGGGAAAGGAACTGGTCGGGATCCGACCGTTGCTCAGAGATAGCGAAGAGAACCTGCGAAAGGCGAAGAAGGAAGCCGACTCGCATATTCGGGAGAGGAAAAGATGGGAGCAGTTGAAGTCAGGCTGGTGCGATGAGAAGGTCGGACACGGGCAGGAGAAGAAAGCCTTACAGAAGGAGGTAGAACGGTACAAGAAGTTGGCGCAACACCCGCAGTCGGGCGATGAGATCATCGCTCTCGAGAAATCCGGGTCCGCAGTCAAGATCAAGGCGCTAGAGGAGAAGATCCTGACGGTGGAGCAGGAGAATCGAACCCTCATAGAGGAAAGCAAGCGCCAGGACTCGATGCGAGACAAGATCATGCCGATGAAGACCGAGATCGCACGCCTACGGGAAGCCACGTCAACGCTGGAAAGCGAACGCGATGCCCTGATTAGGCAGGTTGAACAGCTTTCTGAACAGCTCGAACAAACGGACGTCCCCTACCGGTCGAATCAAGATCAGGACACCGAGGGCAAGGTCGCGACAAGAGAGGGCTCACTGTTTCAGTTTCACGACAGTGCTGAAGGGAGTGCTGAAGGGCAAGGTCAAACGGAAGATACGGCTGATGCAGGACAGCTAACGCAATCACCAGACAATCGGGGCAGCAGCCCTCCCTGGCTGCTAGATGACACAACAATCGAAGATTACGACTCCGCCCGAACATACGCCAAGGGACTCAACACAGGCAAGACAGGCGTCGACTTCTTTACGGAGATGCGCCAATCGATGCGCGCGGCATTAGGAGCGGCAGGGAGCAAAGTCGATCCCGGACCATTCATGGCGTTGATAAATGATGCAGGCATGACAAAAACAGACCTTGTGCGGATGTGGCGCGAAGAAGAAGAGCTCTCCAAGGCAGCGGCGAAAAGAGTGGTCTCGCTGGAAGCGAGGGTTGATTACCTGGAAGTACAATTAACGATGGAGAAGGGAAGGGCGGCGGCGTCGACGGAGGAGCTGCTGGAGTTGAAAGCAGCTATACGGCAAAGGAACCAACAATTAAGCAGAATGGCCCTACCAACAGGCACTACTCCTGCATCTTTGAAGACCAAGCGTCCTGCCGATCCAGACGAAGACAGATTGGTGGAACGACGACAATTCGGGGACATCGTTGTGAAACGCGTACTGTGCACCCCGCCCCCAACCAGCTCTTCCCGAAGCTGATCTTCCCTTCTTTCTTCCCTTCTTTCCAAGTCAATTCAACATCTTTCACGTGAACCAAGTACGATATGCTGTTGGAATAGGAATATAGTATGTACTGATTGACTAGCAGAGAGATAGCTTCCGGAGATAGTCAAGTTCAAGATACATAGGTGCAGCCCGACACAAGAACGCCTGACGGAGGGAGAGTCAGGGAGATAGAAGAGGCGGTCAGGTAGATCAGGTAGACGAAGGAGATTTGCGGCGACACGAGAGGAAGGAGGCGTCGAAGATGATCGAGAAAGCGGAAAGAGACGAGGGTCGCGACATCGTTGTTCGGGTGACAGGTAGGGTTTACGCTTACGCTCTCTCACGCAGTCGACGGGCGAGAGCCATATCCTTGGGCTGAATGGTTACACGCTTGGCATGGATAGCAGCCAGGTTACTTGAAGAGATAAGAGGGAGAGTCAGTGACCAGCGTCGGAGTGTGGGAGAGAGAGAGAGGGTTCATTGTCATGGTACTCACGCGTCCTGCAAAACGGAAACGAGATAGGCCTCGGAAGCCTCTTGAAGCGCACCGATAGCCCCGCTCTGGAAGCGCACGTCCGTCTTGATGTCCTGGGCAATCTCGCGGACCAGACGTTGGAAGGGGAGCTTGCGAAGGCAGAGTTCAGTCGTCTTCTGGTATCGGCGGATCTCGCGAAGGGCGACCGTGCCCGGCTTGTATCGGTGCGGCTTCTTGACTGAGAAGGAAGACAAGACAAGGAATGATAGATTGGTCAGCGAGACTGCAGCATGCCGTCCAATGACACAAGAGGGGAAGGGAGAAATGTACTCACCACCACCGACGGCCGAAAGCACCTTTGCTGCTTTCGCAGCCAGTTGCTTACGAGGGGCCTTGCCTCCAGTCGATCGTCTCGCAGTTTGCTTGGTCTTGGCCATCGTGAACAGAGTTGGCGAGAGTGAATGTGGATATCGAGGTGTGGGCGGAGGGACGAGGGTTACGAGAAGAAGTGTTGGAAGCACCAGATGATGGGTTGTGAATGGGGAGAGGGGGGTGAGGAAGAGCAGAGGACCAAGCCACTGGCCGGAGGCGACGTCTTTTATACCTTGCATGGGCGTCGAGGCTCCTGGAAGGGACTGTCCCTAGGGCCCAGTCACATAGTCAATTATGCATCCAGGTGTTCGCGAGTACCCACGGGTGTGGTTGCAGGTGAGGGTAAAGGTGAGAAGATGTTTAACGATTCCCTGTACGCGAGTAAACGCGAGTGTCACGAGTCTTCGAGAGTCTCCACGAGTTTTCACGAGTATACGCGAGTATTCACGAGTATACGCGAGTATTCACGAGTATTCACGAGTATCGAGTAAGAACGAGTATTCACGAGTACGAAGAAAGAGACTACAACTGAACCCAGCTCGTAGAGTCGGGCTTAGGGCTGCGGTACCGGTAGATTCGTGCTCAACTAGAAGAGATCGTATCCACGTTGTTCAGGCACCGGGCGGACTTGGAATGCTTGCCTAGGTTGGAAGTGGTGGCTATCCTTTCGTTCGCAACCCCCCACATCGGCGACAACGCCAACGCTCCCGAAGATCTGGAAAGGCGGCGGCACGGGGTGCTTTCCGCGGGCTTTCGCCCTTTGCACTGTGAACCGAAGCGCGCTTCGGCTGATCACGACTCCGAAGAAGAATCTCTTCTCCTGTGAGCGGCAAGACGTCAGTCGTTCCACTGTCCCACTTAAATACCCCGCAGTAATCCCAACCCTTCCAGGATCCGCACTCGATAGCAGTCCGTGCGGCCTTAGACAGGGTAATGACGGTACGAAGGTTAGGGCGGAGGATTCAGAACCGTCGCTCTTGAGCGTGTTTGGTAGAGCGTTGGCGCTGATCGAAGGCTGAAGCGGAGTTTTGGAGGCCATGGCTAGTTGGAGACTGACTCGATGTGAGTCTGGATCGGCGACGTGCTTTCCGGGAACAATCCCGGGGCGCTGGATGGTCAAGGTCGCCCCAGTATCCGCGTCAATGGCGGATCTAGAAGTATGGGGTGAAGATGGAAGCGGATTCGGTGCCGGGGCCGAGGCTGGTACCATTGGAAGCGCAGCAGCTGGCGCAGCTTCACTGCGTACCCCCTCGTTCCAAGCTCCCTTAAATAGATGGATGGGATCCGCGAGAGCTACGGCACGTCCTGGTGTAGTACAGACACGCGAGTCGGGTGGTGAGGATGGTGAAGCCCGAATGACAGGCATACGAGGGTGAATTGGTGCAGACTGGCCAGCATTGTCATGGATAGAACCGATAGACGGCACGCCGGACACTGTAGCGCGCGAAGGAGAAGACAGAGCTAGAAGTGATGACGATGATGGTTTTGAAGCGACCTGAGATCCGCTGCGACCAATTGAGCGTTGGGAACGACGCGCGGCCACAGCGCCCCCTCGTTTGGCTGCTTTTGATTTGTCGACCATATCGAAGAACTTGTCGAAATGCTGTTTGAGAGCCTTCTGCTGCTCCTCAGTAGTTGGGTACTGCCGCGTTTCACGCTGACAATATGATAAGAAGCATGGTCAGACGCATTCTAGCAACACAACGTAAACCGCAGTCGACCTAACTAACCATATCTGAGCCCAGTCGGGACGCTCGCCACGTTCCAAGCATTTCTTACTGTGTCTATATGCAATTGTATAGACCTTCCGGAGGTCTTCTCTGAGCGAGTCGAGACACCGCTGCGATGCCGACGACAATTGAGACGACGAGGATAGTTGAGTTGATGACCAAGAGACCTGCGATGACGACGACAGAGCCTGCGAAGATGGCAGTAGCTGCGGCGGGGGCGGCAACTGAGACGACCGTGGCGCTTGATAAGATGGCACTTGATAAGATGTAGGCATGTCCTGGTTCTGCTGGTAAGGCCAATCCATATGCGAAGGGGTCGGCAGTTGACCAGATGGTGGAAGCTGGTACGATGTAGGCATCTGTTGATAGTGCGATATTGCCTGCGAAGGGACAGGTGTCTGAGACGGAGCCAGCTGAAAATCATTGAGAGGAGGAGCGACGCCCGACCAAAAGACATCGAAATCGAAAGGAATGTCGAGGTTGACGGCAAACCGACCCTGGACTGGCGAGTCACCTGTTGCCATAATTCCGGTAGCACTGTAGCAGTGAAGAAGGAAAGTCTCGAAACTGCTGGTAAAGAAAGAGAGATCGTGTCTATACTCTTCTGTACGGTGGGTGTACAAAGCAACGAGAGAAAGAAAGAGAGGAGTTAAGACGAACGATTCTTATGCGAGGCCTCCATTGGTTCGGAAGCGACACGTGATACTAGCCCCTCTCTTCCGCTGTACGCACCACCAAACTCTTTCTCCTCCTTGTCACCCTACCACGACGACTAGAAACCCCAACTCTCACTATATCCTCGCCACCATCGCAATTTGCACAGTACGCACTGAAAGCCTGTGGTAACCCCCACCATTCAACGCGAGAGTCATGCCGTCGCCAGCACGGAATAAGAAGGCAGCCAGCTCGTCTTTACCCAACGCTTCCCAGAGCTCCCGCCATACAATGTGAGCCCAAACTCCTTTTTCTTCAAGGCAAGACAGGCACTAACTCCTTTAGCATCCTCTCTTCGTATCCAATCGAAACAGTTCCGTGGCTGGCATTCACACAAGCCATAAGAACAGCAAGAAGAAAGCGGCCGTCAAGGAAACCCGACGCAAATGCAAGGCGTTCATCCAGTCGGGGGCAACTAGCTCCTCCAGAGATCCGAACAGCAGCCAAGACACTTCAAGATTGACCGAGTCTGATATAGACGACGAAGCCTCGGATAAGGGACCGACCAGCGACGAGTCCGAAGACGGTTCGGACAACGAACACGAAGAAGAGGGGAGAGCATCAGATTGCTCCGGCCTAGAAAACCTTAGCGACAGCAACTCTGGTTCCATTAGCTCGCGAAACCGAAGTCCAAGTAAGCGAAAGAGTCCAAGCAAGAGTCCAAGCAAAAGTCCAAGCAAAGCGAGTCCACACAAAGCGAAAGGCAAAGCCAGAGAAGCACGCAGGGAACGATCGCCAGATGAACGTGCTGGACCCGCAGAGCGAGCGACGGAAAATTACAGGTCCGCCCCGCAACCCATCGACGAATTTGCCAACGCCGCAGCCAATACATTCGGACTAGACGCTCAAGTGATCGCACATATATTCACGTCGTTTGCCAAAACCCTCGCCAACGAAATCAAGTCAGAACTCAAAGCCGTTTTCCAAGAAGAGTACCGCCCTGGAAGGGGAAGGATGGGAAGCACTGCGACAGGGACGTCGTCGTCGTCAAGTCCGGATTCGGAGTGGGAAACGGTATTTCGAAAAATGCACGACGTATGTGACGACACAGTCGAAGACTACAACAAGAGAACGGGCAACACGGTCAGTGCAGATGTACTCTGGACACGAGAAGAAGCGAAGGCCAAACTAGCCAACAACAGGGGCATACCAAAGCTGAAGTCGAACGCCGAAATACCTCTAGACTTCGTCATACGTGACGAGAAGGGCATATCGGTCAGCAAGGAAAGGATCCTGGCCATTCAGGAGATGATCCGCACTATCTGTAGGGAGGAACTAGGGGAGACGAAGTACAAGGGCACACTTTCCTTTCTTCACTTCGAAGAACGGTACCCCACAAAAGCCAAGCGAATGATCCAACGCTCGGTCAGTCAAGCGAAGGAACTCGGTCTTTGCAAGGGGCACTGGAAGACGAGAGAGTGCCTGAAGAGGAGGTTCAAGACAATGCTCGAAACGGAGAGGAGCCACCACAGAGTGAAGAAGTCCGCTAGTGACGACGAGAAAGAGAACACATCGCCGATCCCGGAGAACGTAGCTTCAGGTGAGGGTCTAACTAATCCGCATTTAGCCAGTTGCAATGACTAACATCTCAAGTCCGACAGCCTCAACTGCGACAACGCCATCATCTAAAGCTCTGGCCAAGCCCAACACTCAACAGAATTTGCAAGATCGCTTACTGGGTTTGGCATCCGCTAACCACAACCGATCGACATCTACTACCACGAACACGATATCAACACCAGATGGAGGGTTCTGCCCGCCTCCGAGTAATCTATCTAACGCTAACCATACCAGTCCTATGACTACTTGGAACACGTTCTCGACAACCGCGTCCGACCATCAGCCGACTACGGGTAATAACCTCCTGCCATCATCGGGTCTGACGAACAACTCGTTCCATTCTAGGATGGCGATGTCCTCACCAACTCATGCCGCACCACAGCCGGCGGGATCAATCAGTGGGCACCATACTCAATCTACACCAGTAAGTCACAGACCATCGACAATCACCCGAACGGTATTGACCATGAATGAACGGATCACCGACCCATGGTATGTCTTTCAGAATCCAAGTTCGAGCCTGCCGCCTAACCATGGCACCTCTGCGTTATCCTTCGGCACGGTGAGTAACATTGTCGCAAATCGTGACCGCAACACAAGGCTGATATATATCTTACGATGTCAATTCACAGACATCCAACTTCGGTTGTTACGAGGCGTCCATGGATCTCAGCAGCAGGAAACTCACTCCCGAACTAACTTCTTCAACCTCTCGCCTTCTAATTATATGGCAAACAGCCAGCCACCCATGTGAATTCATGTCAGTGAGTAAAGAGCGGAGACACAAGCAAAGATGCCTATCGATTCTCGGCTGAGTCAAACTTTCATTCAGCGTTCTTTTGCAACTTCAACGAAGGGGACATAGACTCGCTGGCTCGCAGTTTCAAACGTCCGAACTCCGAGTCTACAGTTCACGAAGATGAAACGCACAACTCCATGAAGCCATAAAAACTAAGCGCTCCAGACTCCAAGGATCAATCCAGTCACACAACAGCTGTCAGCTAGTATCCAACGCTCATGCTCGTGCGCTCATCATGGCCCTCCACAGATCGACCGAGAGTCGTGACTCGTGACTAGCCCAGCACTGACCAAATCCACTCTGCAAGTTGCAACCACAAACTGACAGGCTATTGAACACTGACCAGCCTTCTACCGAGTACTAACTACTGAACACTACTGACCACTGACTACTGACTACTGACTACTGACTACTGAACACTCCTGACCACTAAATACTGAACACTTCTGACCACTAACTGCTGAACACTAACCAGCCTTCTACCGACTACTGACCACTGACTACTGACCACTGACTACTGCCACTGACTACTGACAACTACTGACCACTGCCTACTAACCTTTGACTACTCGCTGAAATGCTGACACAGTCAGTCCAAGCACCAACCCATCCAGTTTTGACTTTTGAGACCTCAGGCCTCAGGAGTGAGGAGCTGCATTATGCATATCAAGTAACACTTCTTCAACAGTATTGTCCGGTATCTCTGAACACACAACGCACATCCAACAGCTCAACGATGAGTCCTGGGCTCTGGCAAGTGGCAACACAAACGCGAACCGATCCAAACCGAGCCACAACAGCAGGCGAGGGGGAAAGGACGAAGACGAAGATCGCTCTATATCAGCGACGACTTCACGAGTGCGGACTGCGGACCAAGGAAACGGAGAACCGAGGAGGGCAAGCAGGGGGGGAGGGAGACAAGTGGCTACTCCAGGGGCAACAATGTGTGGCGCCGCCGAGCTGTAGCGATAGGTTGTCGGTGCGATTACAGCAATTCAGAAGCAGATCTGTGATCATGACCTGTATGATCTCTTGTCACGTGGTGTGAGGCTGGACGTGATCAATGATCGCTGACATGAACATGGGGTCATGATCATGCGATTATGGCCCCATTCGGACACGCCGCTGCCAGGCAGTAGCCCGGCGCGAACCGTCGCAGAACCCGCCGCAGATCGAGGACGGGCGGCGGGAAAGTCGGGTGAAACACGTAAATATGCGCTGGCAAATCGGTGGGAACGACCCGCGGATTCACCGGCCGATGGTATCGCGACTAAAACCCCCCGCAGGGACCGTCTCGTTTTTACTGAGTCTCACCTCGCGCCTAGCCTCGCTCTGACCTATGCGAACCCTCGCACCAGGCGCCGACGGAGATGAAAAATGAATCTCCGAAGACTGACAGAGACCAGATGGTCTTCTCAATTGATGTGACCTTTTTTGATAGTCTGAGAGTATCTAGTTAACCGGCGTGAACTTCGAAAAATTCACAGCTCCTTTCGCCCACAAACGAGGCTCATGTCTGACAACACAAAGTTCGATTCGCCGTATTTTTACGTGAGGATGTGGTGTGGGAGTAGTGTGAGGGCGGCGTGGTCACGGTCGCGGCCCACAGCATGGGTGAGGGTGAGGGTGGGCTAAGGTGGCCGCCATCGGTGGGTGAGTGGGTGCGGACACCATGACACACGAGGGAGGTGTAAGGAGGTAGGTGCGAGCTCTAAAATTTTCAGGTCGTCAAAGTCTGTTTTTGGCCTCGCACCCCCAGTGCGAGGCCGGCGCTACCCGGCGGCGCACTGATCTCGCAACGACCCGGTGCGATCCGGCCTCGCACTGGTCTCGCACCGGGCAGCGCGAGACTATATGTGAACCGCGATGAATGCGCACTGACCTTCTCCATCTCGCGTACGACTTGCATCCCCCCATACTGAGCTGAGCAACAAGACTCCCTCTCGCTCATCGTAGGAGACGCGCGCGCGCTGAAGACAGTAGACGGAGGAGAGCGCTTTACTCTGAACCTGAGGCGTGTGGGTGGTTTCCGCATGTCACTCCGTCTGCTCTGCCATCGACCTCCTCTCCTTCGCATTCACCACTCTCTCAATCTCAGAAGACCAACACTACACTCTCTCAGCTCTCATCACAGATGTCGACGTCGGCGGAAGGGAGGGCGCAGGATCAGGTTCAGAAGGACGAGCAACGGCCTCTCGTGATGCAGATCATCATCGACCGGCCCATCACAAAAGTAAGTAACCTCCCTTCCCTCAAACATGCTCAATGCCCTTCAGCTAATGCCCATTCCCCCCTTCGCAGTCCACAGACTGGAATCGAGGCGCCCTCATCGCACAAGGAGCACACGCCGCCATCGCAATCATCGCCCAAACAATAGACGAGCCCTTAACAAAGGAATACATCTCCCCCGCAATCTCGGTTCCATGCACAAGGTCGTCCTCCAAGCTCCCAAGAGCGGATCTCTCGCAGATCTGAGCCAGCGATTGCTCGAGGCTCAAGAGAAAGAGGAAGACGAGACTACTGGACTGCGGTTCCCAAACATCATCTCTGGATCGAACAGCCCGAGGGTATACGACAGCCATCGCCCTCGCTCCCAATCGGAAACCGGCCGCACTCAAGAAGATCCTCGACAAATGTGCTCTGCTCAGAGACTGAGGAGATCCGGGTTGAAGAGGGAGAGTAAGAGGATCGTGCCCGTGCGTGACGGAATCTAGTTAATTGTTGTAATTTCGTGGGGCGTTAAGTGAGGGAGAAAGCGTTTCTTGGCCCAAAGCTTGCAAAAATGGGCCCTTTAGCTGCCTCAGCTACATAAAGAGACCGGAGCTCGGGGGAAAGGGAGATTGGCAGACGGGGGACGATACCGACTTTGGCGGAGTGGGGGAACGGGACTGCTGGCTGGCTCGCATCTACAAGTGGTCCAAGATAGCCTTGGTGATATCGTGCGTCTTAGCCTTACCACCCATGTCCGCCGAACGCACTTTACCCTCCTGAATAACCTGATAAACCGCATTCGAAATCTGGTTCGCCTGCGTGTCCAGTCCCAAGTGTCTCAGCATCATCGAGGCCGAGAGGACCATGGCCGTCGGGTTTGCAACACCTTCGCCCATGATGTCCTTCGCGACGTGTCGGCATCCGGGCTCGTAGAGTGGCGTATTCGCGTCCAATGTTGCAGCCGGGGACCATGCCCGGACCACCGACGAGCGCGGCACCAATGTTGGTCACAATGTTGCCGTACAGGTTGGGCATGACCATGACGTCGAACTGCTGTGGCTTCCACACGAGCTGCATCGAGCTGTCGAAGGGGTAATTTACGAAGGCAAATGATCAGCAATCGTAAATACTGCACCCAGTCGGACATCAAAACTGAAACTCACGTGTTGTCGACAATCATGTCATTGCTCTGAATGCCACTACTCTTGTAGTCCTCAGCGACCTTGCGGAAGGTGTTCAGGAAGAGACCGTCAACGAGCTTCATGATGTTCGCCTTGTGCACGCAAGGTAACCTTCTTGCGTCCGTTCTTGAGGGCGAAGTCGAATGCGAAGCGGGCAATGCGTTCCGCCTTGGCGCGAGTGGAGACCTTGAGCGATTCTACGACACCGGGGTACGACTAATTGGGGAGGGAGCGCGTCATAGGTTTAGAGAATACGAAGACACGTCAAAAATGCATGCTGAACACGATGGATAACATACCTGGTGCTCAAGACCGCTGTACTCTCCCTCAGTGTTCTCACGGATGATGGCGAAGTCGACGTCCTTGTGTCGGGTGGGGAGACCGGGCAGAGTCTTGCAGATAACGAGAGACGCCGTAGATGTCGAGTTGCTGGCGCATAGCGACGTTCCAGGAGTTATGCGAGGCAGTTTCGATGGGAGTGAAGAGAATGCCTGTGACAGAGAGAGAGGTTGAGCGTGTGGATGCTCATTTGCAGGGGATATATTTCAAAGGAACATACCCTTGAGTCCGACCTTGTTCCGGCGCAGACTGTCCATTGCCTCCTTGAAGAGAGCTTCCGAGCCATGGGTCTCTCCAGAGACATCGAACTGCTCCCACTCGACCGGCGTGTTAAGGTATTCGAAAATCTCCTTGACAGAGTCCTGGATGGAGGGGCCGAGAAAATAGGAAGGATTTAGTGATCCCGTTGTCATATAGCGAGAAGGCAGATAAACAACAACTCACCGCGAGTTCCTGGCCTACACCATCACCTGGTACGAGAGTGACTGAGTAGATACCTCCATATTTTGTAGGACCACGAGAGACTGCGCGAGGGACACCTGCTGCGAGGGTGGTAGCTGCCCGACGATGCTTCTGAGTTGCCGCAGTGAGGACGGCGGCGCGTGCTGCGACCTGTGCGGGTGAGGATCCGTGTGAGGTGAGTGCTGCTACG